>PVJH01009755.1:0-61156 GCA_004026705.1 Nesogale talazaci | reverse complement strand
TCAATAAAACTAAATGCTGATTCTTCGCAATAAAAAGAATTGAAAAGCCTTTCGCCAAACTGACCAGGAAAAAAAGGGACGTAAAAGACAGTATCTGGAATAGGACAAGAAACAGCAGTACAGATCCCACAGATCTTAAAATAATACTAATATTAGTAACTACTTCCTGGCACTCAATGAAAGCATATTTAAAATGGATGGTTAAGCTGAGCCCTGGTGGTGCAGTGGTTGTGTGTGGGACTGCAGCCCCACTGGGTTGGCGGTTCAAATCCAGCAGCAGCTCTCCAGGAGCAAGGCTAGGCTTCCTACTCCAACCAGAGGGCAGTGACGCCCCCCCCCCCAAAATGGATAATTTATCAAAGTTCACTTGAAAAGAAATAGTATTCTTAATAGTCCTGTATATAGTAAAACTGAATTTCTAGTTAAAACCCTACCCTCAACAAAGAATGAAAACTTCATTTCATTGAACTGATGAACTCCATCAAACACTGAAGCAAGAAATAATACCCAAAGAAAATAAAAAAAATAATACCAATTCTAAGAAAACCTCTAATAAGAAATAATACCAATTCTACAGAAAAACTTGCAGAAATTTGAGGAGGAGACATTTCCCAAGCCATTGTATAATAAGCCTTACCCTGACATTATAGGAAGACTACAAACAAATATCCGTCATGAACAAAGATACAAATGCTCTTAATAAAATGTTAACAAATTAAAATAAGCAACAGGGCAATACAACATCATGAGCAAGTGGCATTTGTCTGGGGAATCGGTGGCTGGTTCTACATCCAAACAGCAAGTCATCGAATTCACCATACCAACGCACAAAAGAATAGCGTGATCATGTTACTATAGGTAAAAAAGAAAAAAGCAAGATCCATTCATAATTTTTTTTAAAAGGAAGCTTTATCAACTCAGTAAAGGACATATATAAAAACCTCCAAGAAGCCCCGGGCTTTATAGTGGGCTATATACACTGAGGGGATAACCACAAGGCCAGCAGTTCAAGCCTCCCAGCATTTCCTTGGGTGAAAGACGAGGCTCTTGGCTCTCATAATGCCTCACAGCTTTGGACATCCCAATAGCAGAATCAACCCAATAGCAGAGGGTTTGGTCCAGTTTTCAGGTCTATGCCACCTATAGTTAGCATCACACCCATTATTAAAAACTCGAATGCTTAACATCTAAATCAATCACAAGGCACTCCTACTATTCAGCATCATTCAACAGCCTAAGAAAAAAAGATGAAAAGGACAGACTGGAAAGGAGAAAATAAGAATTTTCTATTCAGGAGACGTGATTGTCTACGGAAAATCACACAATGTTACAAAACAAACAGAAACAAAAAACACCTCTAGAGTAAGGTTAGCAAGAATACTAGATCTATAAATGTAACTGTGTGTACACACATACATACATAGATATATATATATATAGTTACACACATATCTATAGAAGGGGGCTTTTCAAAGGATTCATGGAAAAAACGAAAGCAAAAGATGGTGGACCCTCACAGGAACTTTTTGAAGCTCCCTGGTATTTCTATACATTAACAATGAGCAGGTGGTTAACACCAGAAAAAATAGAACACTTGGGTATCGATCTAAGAAAGCACATGTGGAAGGAAGCTAAGATCTCCAGGATGGAAACACCAAAAACCTTCATCAAAGTAGTCAATGACTTAAGAGAGCTCATGGGTGGCGGGGGAGGGGGGTAGGACTCAAAAATGAATGCCAGTTCTCCCCTCACTGATCGACAACCCGTCCTTTTTGTGTAGATATAGACAGACTTAACTTCTAAAACTTCTGACTTACTATGAAGCGAACACAGTTCAGACTGTGTGATGGATATCCTTACTGTAGACATAGTCATCCTGAAATAGAACCTAGCAGACTGTCAACCAAAGTAGCAAGACAATTCAAGGGAGAAAGAACAGACCCAACAGACTTCAATCACAGGCTAGCAAAGCCAATGTGACAATCACTTACTCAGCAAAGAATTTATAGCCACGATGTCCAAAGAATTCTCAAACTCAGTTAACACAAACCAAACAATCCAAGTGAGCCCTGGGCGAAAGATGTGGACCTTTTACCAAAGAAGGGAGGGAGGCAGCAAGTAATCCCATAAGAAGATGCTTAAGGTCATTAGCCTCATTGGTGGTTTCAGCCTAGAAATAAACTTTATTTCCATAACCGCATGTGGATGTTTATAATACAGTAATAGCTGACATATGATGTGTTCCCAATGTCTTAATTGCCAAAAAACTAAAAAGAATCTAAAATGACCTTCGAAGGTATCCACATCGTCTGGGATATGCTTGCAATAGGCAACTACTCAGTGCTCACAAGGAAAGGGTACAGATGAATGTATTTCAAAGGTATTATGCTAATAACGAAGCCACCCATAAGGCTGAACTGTGTGTGATCCCATAGGTGCTTTCTGGAAGAGACAAAACTAGTGAGACAAACAAACAAACAAACAAAGCAGGAGCTGTCGTAGCTGAAGGGTAGGGAAGGGCCGGGAATGGCGATACACTCACAGCCAAACTCACGGGCAGGGAGCCGATTCCAACTCACGGAGACGCAGAGGGGAACTGCCCCTTGGGGTTTCTGAGACTTGCGATCATTTCAAGTTTTCGGTGGACTAGATCTGCTGACCTCGTGCACAGTACTATGTCGCCAGGGCTCCTTAATGACAACAACCAGCAGAAACAGACAAACTCACTGCCCTCAAGTCAGGGCTGCCTCAGGGGCCCCCTGTGCATTTTCAAGACAGTTCGCAAGCCCGGCTTTCTCGTGGGGATCACAGCGCAGCACGTACCCCTCCTCCTGCAGGCTCACACGAGGAGATTCTGGAGGGATGGCTGCGTCTGGAGGGATGGCTGCAGTGGTATGTACGCAACTGGTCAAGACGGCAGAGGCGTGCCTTTTACGGTATGCAAGTGACGCCGTAATAAAGGAGATAGTTATTTTACTCTCACGTCTCCATGTTACTTTAACGTCACGACGCTTTACAGTTCGCCGTAATCGTCCCTTTACTGCGCCGGGTAAACCTGCTGCGCAAGAACGCTTCCAAGTGCTGACAAGCAAGGGTGTAACGTGAGGACCAACGTGCCCTGACCCCAGCCGTGGCGTTTTCCATCGCCTCCTGTGCCTGTGAAAGTGGGATACTGACCGTGGAAGACCAAAGGCTCGACACATTTGCATTATGGAGAGGGTAAAAGACTGTTTAAAAGACCATGGACAGGGCTGAGCCCCGGTGGCGCAGTGGTTGAGTGCGGGACTGCGGCCCACTGGCTTGGCGGTTCAAATCCCGCAGCAGCTCTCCAGGAGCAAGGCTGGGTCTCCCCAACGATGCCCAATAAATACATAAAATAAAATAAAATACCATGGGCTGCCAAAAGAACAAACAAATCTGTCTCAGCAGGTGAGGCTCTGTCTCATGTACTTTGGGTGTGCTGTCAGGAGAGATTAGTTCCTGGAAAAGGTCATCGTGCTTGGCAGAGAGACAGGGGTAGGCAGGAAATAAAGGCTTTGATGAGAAGGGCTGGCCCAGGGGCTGCAATGATGGGGTTTGGACGGGTTGTGCGGATGGCGCACGCCCGGGCGACAGCGTCTTCTGCTGTGCAGGGGTCACGGTGGGTCAGAGCCAACGGGACAGCGTTCCTGACTTTATTATGAGGGGCCCGAGCAATATTCAATACCCTTTGGCTTTGAGCCTAAGGAACGGTTATGAAATGTAAGCTTTTTTTTTTTTGGGGGGGGGTGTATGTAAGCTCTCTGGACTTTGATGCCCCTGTCCCTATAAATCTACTACGTGCTCCTACTCTTTAAGTCTTTCCTGTTGATTTCAGGAGATTCAGTATGCAGTAGGCATTCAAAGCAAACTGAAGCAAGAAATGGGTATTGCAAATTCATTAATTTCTACATATATAATATCCTCAGATCCAATCCCCACGAGGGCCTTCTCATGACCTGAGATTTTTTTTTTTCCCCTGGTGGTTGTGGGAGCTACCCAGTGCTGCTCCTGAGAGCCGCCGCTGCATGTGAACCGCCAAGCCCATGGGCCGCAGTCCCGCACTCAACCACTTACGCCACCGGGGCTCAGCCCATGACCTGAGATTTGATGACTGGTAGATACAGCATATCTTATCTGTTTTCTGAAGATGACCATGAAACTATTTTCTACAAGTGGTTTAATGAAGAAAGAAAAAGGAGTTATTCTAGAAAGTTGAGTTTTCACATAACATTAGGAGCTCCTGTGTTTCAATGTATTCTTGGGGGCAGAAATCCAAAATGTACTCAAAATCACAACCTTCTGGTTAAAAAAAAAAAAAAAAAACACCCTCCATCAGCCATGGTACCTAAAGACATGACCTCAAACTCTTATTTCACTCTAATCTGAAAGAAAACAATCAAAACTCAGCCACCTCCACACATGCCTTTCAATTTTTGTTGCCTCCTTTCACAGGCAATAGTGTACTGTGATGAGCATGGTACCGTTTTTATTCCTTCCCGAATGAAAGGGCCAGTTTCTGCTCGCCCTCCTCAAAGCTCTTCCTGGTATTTAGAATCGAATGCAGCTGAGCCTTGAGGCCGGCGGTGGTTGGGGATCGGCTGACGATACAAGCTAAATGCTTTGCGATGTCATTACTAGCAGGGATTGCGATTAAGCACCCAGGAGACTTGGGAACGTCCTATAGAACAGGGAAGCCACACCGGCAGCTTCAGAACCCGCCACTGTTTCTCCTGCGTCCCTCTCACGCGCTGTGACGTGCAGAGCTGCAGGGCCCCGTGCGTTACCTTGGAGCATGCATCTGTAGGCGGATTCCGAGATGGCGTAGATGTGCGGGGGCATCTCGTGGCGCTTCTTCCCTCTGTACATCTCAATGATGTTCTCCGAGTAAATCGGGAGATTCTTGTACGGGTTGATGACCACGCAGAAGAGTCCAGAGTAGGTCTAGAACAAAAATCAGACACAAGGTTGGACACCAAAGGGGGGAAAAAAACAGCAAGTCCCGAGTGCATTCACCAGCACCGCCACACTGGAATCTGACCTGCATGCAGCTCATCTCTGAAGAAGCCATCCGCATCCTCAAGAAAACCTCGCCCCAAATTTTGCTCCTACCCCTTCTCCCCCACCCGCCACAGGGCAGGTGGCCCCAGACAGAGTGGCTCTCCCCCGGACTCAGTGCTCTCACCTGTCCACGGAAATAATGC
This sequence comes from Nesogale talazaci, assembly GCA_004026705.1. Lineage (NCBI taxonomy): Eukaryota > Metazoa > Chordata > Mammalia > Afrosoricida > Tenrecidae > Nesogale > Nesogale talazaci. The sequence continues at coordinate 55,934 of PVJH01009755.1, read as the reverse complement.
CACATTTCATGACGCCACAGTTTTACCTGAAGGGTCAAGTATCCCTTGCCTTCTTTATGTTCGCGTGCTTTCAAGTGTACAAAGTACAAAAAGTTCGTCTGTGTCCCATCAGATTCCAAACCGCAGCCGCGTTTAAGAAGTGACCCTGTGCCGAGGTTCAGTGTAGTGCCAAAGAACAGTCACAGAAATGCTAGCAAAATATTCCGCCTGCCATCTGATTGCAGTAGCAAATTGTACAACACTGCTCGATGTGTTTGAACTATTGAGTGTTAAGATATCTCTCAGAGCTCCCAATAAAATAATTATATACCGTATTTATTTTCAAGTGTAAACCAACCTGACTATCAGCAGAGGCATCTAATGTTACCACAAAAATGGCATTAGAAATGTGCTGAAAAACTCGACTTACACACAAGTATATACTGTATATATTCCTTCCCTTCCTCACTGAATTATTACCTGTCTTATAAGAGCTGGATTTTCTTCACATTTGTCACTGAAGAACACCCAGCAGTCGTTTAACTATAGGAACAGATGTGACACTACAGTTCTTTTCTGTTAGGACACTAAAGAATTTTGTAAAAATGTCAAAACTCCCCACTCATCTAATTTTTGTTTTGGAAAGTAAGTTTTGCAATGCCTGTGCCCCAACGCCCCGATTTAAAAAAAAAAAATGTTTTTTCTGTGTTGGCTGCTACAGGTTTACTGCTGTTATATTTAAATGAAATGATTTTTTTGGTTCATTTTCATTTCTAATATAATCATTCCCTGAGAGATGGTCACTCAAGTAATCAAAGCTTTGAGGGGCTCAGTGTTACTTTAAGCATGATGAGACGGGACAAAGGAACCCTCGAGGCACGGTGGCTGGGCGCTTGGGTGCTCATCGGAAGACGGGTAGGTGACACGCACCAGCAGCAGCTCTGCCGGACGGAGGCCGGACCTGGAAACCCTGGGGGGCAGCTGAGAGTCGGAATGGCAAGCAAACCGCAGAGAAGGCTCAAGCCTTCCTGATCAGTATAGCCCCCCATCCCTAACCCGATGCATGGTGTGAGTGTTACCACCTGTGCGCTTTCCCCTCTGTTCTACAGAGGTTGATTTCTGAGAAGAAGCTACAAAGCCGGCTCTGGGAACGGTGGGACACCCCAAACCAAACTCACCGCCCCGAGACGGACGCACGGCCAGCCTGCAGTACGAGGCATAACTGTCCCTTTGAGTTTCTCCCACGGCAACTTACAGAGCCTCGTCTTTCCTCCACAGGGCGCCTGGTGGTCTCAAACTGCGGACCTTGCAGCTGGCAGCCCTGGGCATCACCGGCCTACCTACCGGGGCGCCTCGGGAACTAAGGAATCAAGAGAGCCGCGAGGGGGGCGTGCCAGGTGCTCCAGCCCCCGGAGGGACTGGAGGCATTTAGAGAAGATGACCGGCTGCATGATGAGATGAGCTTTTATGTAAGGTCATGTGGGAGGCCCCAAGTCCACAGCAAGGGGAACTAGAGCCGGGCTGGAGGAGTGACAGTGTCCCGCTCTCAACAGCTCGGCTCACTGGGGCTGAAACCCTGGGCAACCACCACCAGAAGGCACTCTAGAGAACACCACGGCTCCTACCGCAGTCAAAGCGCAGGAGAGGCAGCCTCCAGGGCCCTCTCCCGGGCTGGTGTCCCTGTAACTGTCCTTCACTTACAAGTGCCCGCTGAAGAAAACACTTCCTCCTAGACCAGATCTACAGAGGGACCAAAGGCCCAGAGCCTCTGACCTTAGTTCACTGGACTCAGGGCTCATGTTTGCCAACGCCTTACTTCAGATTCTGGCGAGTGGGACATCTTCCCTTGTTTATGCATCCCCGTCAGATTGAAGAGTCCTGGTGGAACTGTGGATTAGACACAGGGCTGCCAATGTCAAGGTCAGGGGTTCAAACCCACCAGAGGCTCGGGGGAAGAAAGAAGAGGTTGTCTGCTCCCGTTAAGCACTAGGGTCTCAGAAACCCTATTACTGGGCTACTTGGGAGTCAGAATCCACGTCAGGGTCCTGGACGTGGTGTTGGGTAGAGATCAGTGTGCTGAATGATGCAATCTTACACTCCGGGTTCTCTTGAACATTCAGCACACTTCACTGACCGATGGACTGCCCACCTCCCGGGGTCCCTAGACCAGCCTGTACTGGCCCTGTCTCTCTTGGACACCCATGGTCAAAAATAGACAGTGGGTGAAAAGAAACCTCGATTCAAGGTGGTAAACTCGATCGTTGGAAAGAAATGAGATCGTCGGCTACCCTGGGGCTTCAGAGTCTACCCGTCACTCTATTGTAACAGGAAGGTAACTCACAGGCTGGTCAAGAGTTCAAAAAGACAAACTTGGCCCCACATTCCATACTCCATACAGCAAGTCTCACGACAAAGACATCTTTGATCGGCAGGAAGGGTGTCCGTGTGTGTCCACCACGTGCTAGACACTTGCCCCTGGACTAGAATTGCAAGGATGAGTAAGACACACAGATATGACTGTCATCCAAACACAAAAGGCTAAGTAATCATCCGTATCCGGTGCTTGCTAAAAAGGGGGAAGTAATAAATGCTTAAGTGGAAACAACGCTAAATTTAAGTGCTGAAGGGTGACTGTAGTCCAGCGGAGAAACGGGTCTCAGAAGCGCACACAAAAAGAAACTCATCTCGGGGTGGATCGATTCTTCAACAACAGATAGAGTCCTGGTGATGCAACAGCTACAGCAAATGGCTGCTAATTGAAAGGTTTGGTCCCAGCAGCCACTTAGTGGGAGGATGCGGTGCCAGTCTGCACTCAGGAGCACAACAGTGGGATTGGTGGGCTTTTTGTTTTTTTTTTTTAAAGGACCGAGCTCTGGCATCGAGTCAATTCCAGCTCAAAGCAGCCTTATGGGACAGGGTGGAACTGTGGGTGTCTCAGTCTGGAGCTCTGTATGGGAGTAGAGAGCCTCATCTTGGTGCTGCGGAGATGTTGGTGGATTCAAACTGCTGACCTCCTGGTGAACACAGCCCAACACACAACCCTCTCTGCCACCAGGACTCCTGGGGGGTGGGGGGTGCAGGGGGGGGGGTGGACGAGGGGCCTTGAGGGGCAAAATTCCATTTTGCCACGGACTTTGTGAGGCTGCCACATACAAGTGATCGTTGAACCAATACTCACTCGTGAGCTTCCCCAAAAGCATGGGGCGGGCAGACAAACCGTGAAAGTGACGTCTCCAGACACCGTCAGTGTTCCCAGGGATGCTTCACTGGGAATGTGAGGGGAGTCTGTGGCACAGCAGAACCACTAGCGGCCCCAACGGAGGAAGATGAGCCTCTCTGCTCTTGGAGTCACAGTTCTGCCGGTCCTGCAGGGATGCTATGAGTCAGAGGTGTGTGTGTGTGTGTGTGTGTGTGTGTGTGTGTGTGTGTGTGTGCGTGCGTGTGCGTATGTGTGTGTGTGAGTGAGAGAGAGAGAGAGAGAGAGAGAGAGAGAAAGGACACAAGCTATTTGCTGCAGTTGTCAGCTGTCATGTTAACTCAGGTGCACGGTGACCTGCCATGAGCAGAATAGACCCTGCTGCACAATACGCCCCAGGCTGCGCTCACCGGATCACCAGGTCTTTCTTCTGGGATACACCCACGTGTCGGTTCCAACTGCCAGCCTTTGGACCATGATTGGTCAAGAAGTTATGGTGTGTGCCATCCACGGATTCCATACCCAAGCTGTTACACACTTTCAAAGCCCGTCTAGGCTAGAAGGAAGCACAGATTGAGCACGTGGCCGCAGAAGGCACCAACGAGAGGGGCCCAACCAGAGGCAGGGGCGATAAGCAGCTCCGAGGAACTAGCAGGAAAGCTGTGGGGGGGAACACAGAGAGAACCCCAGACACTGCCGACTCACGGCCCCGTGCAGGGCGGGGTGACATTCGGTAAAACATCCAGACCCAGTGGGTCGTTGGTGGGTTTTCTGTATGCTTGTTTGTTTGAAAGCTCGTTAGGTCAAAATGCAGGCTCACGAATGCCCATTAAAAAAGGTCCGAGGAAGAAACTGCGGGCTGGATGGGTGAGGTGGCGTCAGAGGGCTAGAGCAGTAGGGCCGTGAGCGGCAAGGGCCTCGGCATCACACGAAAGCACATAGATTGCGTCCAATGCCGGGGCACACCAGGAGAGGCCTGGGCGGAGGAGAGTGAAGAGGGGGATGCGGTTCCGAAAAGTCTCAATCTGCCAATCATGTGGAAACACAAGCGCTTTTGAAAAGCAGCAAGGGCCTGGGAGAGAGGAAACAAGCACAGTGCAGGCCTGGCGGGCGGCCCACAGACAGACAGACTCGCTGCCATCAAAGCGTCTCTTTGAGTTTCTGGGGCTGTGCCTCTTGACAGAAAGGCTCACCCGTGGTTCTCCTGAAGGGTGGCTCATGGTTTTGAACCACTGCTCCTGAGGTTAGCAGTCCGACAGGTAATCACTATGCTATACCAGCCCCCAGGTGGTATAAAAGGTTCATGTGCTCCAGTTCACCGAGAAGCACCTTGTCAGCTGGGTCTCCGGGTCTCCTCCAGAAAAATCAGCTGAGCCCGCTGTGGGTCGTACCTTTCTGCTCCGACTCACACCAGGGTCGCCCCCTTAGGAGCTGGGTTCTAACTGATTTGTTTTGACTGACTGACCTTTTACACGCAAGGTTGGTTCTTTCTTTTTTTTCCCCTTGGTTCTTTATTAAAAGCAGAACTTGTGCAGACAAAAGGGGGAAGCGTTTTGATTTTTTTTTTAATGCCAATGGGAGACAAAGGAACTCCAAAATATTTGTGGGGGAGATAGAATCGAAAAATAATGGAACTTTTCCACAAACTCTTTGAAACCCCCTAGTAAGGCAACACAACATCTGGCATTTCAACTGTTTCTTGGTGGACAGTTCAGTGACAGTAATTCCATTTCGCTTGTTGTGAAACGATCACCACTCTCGCTTGTCCATGGTTCACCGAGGCACTCGTGTATTCACTCATAGGAATCCCAATGTTCCCTAACCAGCAGCCTTTCCACTTGCCCTGATAACCACTAAGGGATTTTGGTCTCCATATGCTTCCCTGGTCTAGAGAGGTCATGTAAGTGGGACCGTAAAATAATGCCTTTGATTATTATCGCTAGGTGCTGGAGGTTGAGTCAAAGGAAGACCATGTGACAGAAGAACCAATCAATTTCTGGCTGTGACCTCTAGGGTAGCAGCTCACCAGTGACCACTGATTTCGAACGAGCCCTGGATTAACACTGGATGGAGAACTAACTTACAAACTCTGGATGTGGAAATTCCAAGGTAACATGTAAACTGATGGGATAGGTTCCCTGTGCCAACTAGGCCAACAGGAACGCGTGGGCGGCATTTAATCAGGTTGCAGCTTGATAGACGGGCGGCCCAGAAAATACAGTGAATAAAGACTGCCGGCTTCCCATCTTCCTCTTCCTCCCAGGTGATCGGACCACCTTGATCAAGCCACATGGATTAAGTCATTAGAGCTTGAGGGGGCTCCTTCCAGACCTGCTTCTCCATGCTGCCACTGCATACACTGCTTGAGCTGGAGGCTGGTGGATCCTGTCTCCCTGTGAGATCCCACCAGGGCCTGCTTTGCTAAGCCCCGTGCTACTTGATGGCTGCTGTCGCCTGCCCATCTTGCCTGAGGGAAAACCCCGAGGTCTGCTTCCTTGACCTAGGACCAGTAGGCCACACTGAGTTGAAGGGCTTCCAGTATATTAACTGAAAGTGACTAATTGGCTATCACTGCTCACTCTAGAAATCTGTATGACATATATCCTAAATGTCCTGGTCTTGTTTCTCTGGAGAACCCTGCCTAACACAATTTATGATGGTGTCACAGTTTTCAAGAGTTGGAGATGATGAGTCCTCTGTTAAGACTCTCAGGTGGGGCCTGAGGTTCAGGAGCGGAGCAGAATGCCTAGTGAGTTGACAGTGAGAGTCCCAAACCCATTTGTAGGGTGATCCATGTGGATGACGCCTCGGATGAATTCCTTCTGGCGATGACCCAGAGATGGGAAGGGCCCCGTTATCAGGCAGAGTACAGGCACTGCAGACTGGATGGCTGCAGATGTCGTGAGGTCCAAGTGTGACAGCTTGTCATTGATCCGATGTGTAACTGCGCCAGCCTTGCTGCTGTGTTGAGGATTTTTCTTTCACTGTGCCGTTGTGAGGCTGTTTTCTTGACTGCGTACAATTGTCTGTATAGGAAATCTCTATAGAGAGAACTGAATCAACAGATCCAAAGGGACCCCCAGGGGAGGCTGGCCAGAAATGGGGCAACATCAACAGGGACAAGGCAGGAAGGAATGTCCTGGAATTGATTGTGATGATGACTGCACAACTCTTTTTTTTTTTTTAATCATTTTACTGGGGGCTTATACAACTCATCACAACCCATTCACCATCCATTGTGTCAAGCACATTTGTACATTTGTTGCCGTCATCATTCTCAAAACATTTGCTTTCTACTTGAGCCCTTGGTATCAGCTCATTTTCCCCTCTTCCTCCCCGGTTCCCCACTCCCTCATGAACCCTTGATAATTTATAAATTATTATTTTGTCATTTCTTATACTGTCTGGTGCCACCCACTTTTCTGTGTCCATCCCCCAGGGAGGAGGTTATATGTAGATCCTTCCCTTTCTACCCCACCCTCCCCATATCACCACTTTCAGCACTGATACTGAAGGGATCATCTGTCCTGGATTTTCTGTGTTTCCAGTTCCTGTCTACACCAGTGTACCTCCTCTGGTCTGGTCGGATTTGTACGGTAGAATTGGGATCATGATAGGGGTGGGGGTGGGGTGCATTTAGGAACTGGAAGGAAATTGTATGTTTCATCATTGCTACACTGCACCCTGACTGACTCCCTCTCCTCCCTGTGACCCTTCTGTAAGGGGCTGTCCAAGTGCTACAGATGGGTCTTGGGTCTCCAATCTGCAGTCCCCTTATTAACAATGATTTTATCTTCTTTTTTTTTTTTTTGGCATCACTGCCCTCTGGTGAGAGTAGGAAGCCCAGTCTTGCTCCTGGAGAGCTGCTGCTGGATTTGAACCGCCAACCCAGTGGGCCGCAGTCCTGTGCACAACCACTATGCCACCGGGGCTCAGCCCCTATGACTTTTTATTCTTTAATGTCTGATACCTGATCCCTTCGACTCCTCGTGGTCACACAGGCTGCTGTGCTTCTTCCATGTGGGCTTTATTGCTTGTTTTACCTTCCAGCTCCCAAGACCTCAGACTCTGTTTTGATGGCCGGGTACCAACAGTTCTCTTCACCACTTTTGCTTATGCACCCATTTGCCTTATCGAGAAGGTGAACACACAATGATATGACTTTTTGTCCTTCAACACCTCGTGATCACACCGGCTGGTGGGTTACACAACTCTTATTAATGTGACTGAACTACTGAAACGTATGAAGCCTATGTGAAATTGTTAGAAATAAAGAAGAAAGTTTACTATTGGGCAGAATTGAGTATGCAAAACTTTAAAAATTTATCTGAATCAAACACATTTAAACTTTTCAAGACCATGTAATTTTCATACTAAAATATTTTGATCATTAGAAAAAAGAATTCCGAGTGAAAGATTGGATGAGTAAAATGATGTGAGCATTCCAAAAAGCCTACAAAGGCTTGAGGGGTAAGCTGTAGGCCCACGGTCACTATATAATGCTATTACAGACTTGACCTATGAGGGACAGTAAAAAAATGTTTGCAAGTTTCATGTGTGTTTTGCTTTCTGCCTCCACACTTCCATACGTGGATGGTTCTGTATGAAATGCTCACCTCCCTGTCTGTCACTGGGGCAGGCCACCCATCTGTTTAAGAGAGCAGGGATACACAGATACCTTATTCTGATGAAAGCTCAATGAAGAGCTTCTGAAGCCTGCTATTAAGAATTGGAGATGGAACAGGCTGTGACCACATAAACCTACACAGGACTATAATTCTCAAGAGACATCAGACTACTGCCCAAGTAAAAAAGCAACAAGACCACATGCACTGCCCTCCAGTTGATCCCAATTCATGACGTCCCTGGAGAAAAGAAGGCTTCCCAGACGAGGAGCATCCCAAGACGAGGAAGATTTTTCTCCTCACAAACAGAAAGGGAGCGGGAAAAGAAAATTGTACTCTCCCCATTTGATAACTTAGTGTAAACTTCACACAATGTCTACTTCAAGACAAGCAAACTATTCCGTGCAATAAGGAAGAGCTCACCATCCAGGAGATTCAAAGATAGGAATTTATCGATGCAGATGAATGTAACAGCCTCCACAAATGGAAGCAAGCCTGCACTGGAGAAGGAATGGGTGGCTATGGCACGGACAGGAGACCTGGTGTGGGTCGGGGGATGAGGCGCTAACCGAGGTTGGTGGTTTGAAGCCAGCAGGGCTCTGCAGGAGGTGAGGTCATCTGTTCCTGTCAGAATTTACAGCCTCAGAAACCCTATACTGAGTTGGAATCCACATGGCTTGGGGTTTGTTTTTTAATTATTTGTTTTTCTTGGTCAGGCATGGGAAGACTGCAGTAAATGATAAATCATACGCACACAGATTCCTCACACTGACAATGTCCGTAGTGCTGTGTCATCAGAAAAATGGATTTTCAGTGCAGGCGACTGCACATTTAACAAGGCCTTACTTTCTTGGTTCTATGGGTTTGTTCTCCTGTCTTTAGTTTTTGTTTTTGTTTGCTGGTGCAGTGGGTCTTGGGGTGTTTTGATTTTGTCATGATATGACTGCTAAAGTACACCTGAGGCGTGCATATCCCAGGGGGAAGCGGATGGGTTCTGGAGTAACTGCCGACCTAGCCCCAATCCACCAGCAATCAGTTCAGACAGCAGGGCCTAGCTCACCTTCACGAAACGATCCTGAAGGTAAGGAAGGGGGCTACAGCAGGGGGGTGAAAAGGGCAGATGGTGCCAGCTATCCACAGAATAGTGTCTGGGGTCTTAAAGGCTTGAATTCAAACAAGCACCATGTAGGCAACGAAGTCCACACAGAAGAAGCACACCAGCTTGTGTGATTCAGAGATGACAGGAACAAAATTCAAATGTGACAAACCCATCTGCAGAGTGACTCACTAGTCTGATCATGCCTCCAGCAGATGCCCACCAGTCACAGGCAGGGGTCTCCACACAGCTTTCCTATCGTCCGACACTGTGATCTTGATTGTGCCGGCTTGACCTTGAGACTTGAGCAGCTGACCTCCCTCTTGACCCAACCTGAATTTGTTCTCAGTTTTTCTTGTTTGTTCCATGACAAAAATTTCTCCCCTGGCTTTTGAAATGTTGGTCTCTTCTTCCTTACTCATTATTTGTATTTTATCCTTACCACTTGCTTTTGTCTTCGTGCTTTATTGTTTCTGTTGGGGTTTCCAGCGGCCCAGAAGCAATGATGCAAGGGTGTATAGCTGACGCAGGGGGTGGGGGTGGGAGATGGAGAGGGTGAGAGAATTCAGGGCGGGGTAAGGAGCACTGGAACAGATTGTGATGGCACGACTCATTTTAAAAGTAATTTAACCATGAGAAGAAAGTTTTAAAATTGATTGTGGTAATGATTGTACAATTCTTTCTCATATGGTATTATATGGTATATGGATTATAAGCCAATAAAACTATAAAAATAAAGTTAAAAGCAAAATGTATACACTAGGCAACCAAGTGATGAGTAGACACCATTTACTCTGGACTATTTCCTTCTTCTTTTTTTTTTTTTGGGGGGGGGGGCATCACTGCCCTCAGGTGGTGGGAGTAGGAGGCCCAGCCTTTGCTCCATGGAGCTGGAATCGAACCTCCATCCCAGTGGGTCGCAGTCCCGCGCACAACCACTATTGTTGTGCCACCGGGGCTCAGCCCGACTATTTCCTTCTTACAGGAAATAGAGTAAAGGTAAATAAGAAGAAAAATAAGGTGCAAAAGTTAAAACATGGGAGGAGGTAGATATGTGGGACATCAAAAAGTAGACATACTTTTTCTATTTTTAGTTTAAAATTTTACTAAAAAAATATTATTGCTGGGCTGAGCCCTGGTGGTGTCGTGATTGTGCGCGGGACTGCGGCCCACTGGGATGGAGGTTCAATTCCAGCTCCACAGGAGCAAAGGCTGGGCCTCCTACTCCCACCACCAGAGGGCAGTGATGCCTATAAAAATAATAATAATAATTAAAAAAACTGTTAAAAAAATTATTGCTTTGGAAGAACAAAAAAGAAAATGTTTTTTATAAATCATTTGACTCTTATGAATTGAGGATGCTTACAGCTTTTATAATATTCCATGCATCAATTGTATTAAGCATATTTGTACGTAAGTTGAGATTTTCTACTTGAGCCCTTGGTATAAGCTTCTCTTCTCCTCCCTCCCCCACTCTCACGATTCCTTGATTATATGTTGTTATTGTTTCATAGCTTACACTCTCCACTGTCTCCCTTCATCCAGGTTTCTTTCATTCTTCCCTTTGGTGGAGGGATGGGTTTCCCCTTTCTCACCCTTCCCCCTCTTTGACCAGACCATCCCCCTACCCTCCTGGTATCACTATTTCCATTACTGTTCCTGAGGGTTTATCTTTCCTGAATTCCAAGCATAAGAGCTCTTCTCTGAACCGAAGTATATTCTCTGGTTTAGCCAAATTTGTAAGGTGCCACTGGGTCATGCTGGGGGTGCAGGGCAGTACTGAGAAACTAGAGGGATGATGAGTAATTTGTTGGGGCTACACTACACCTTTCTTACACCACTTCTGTACGGGCAATATCCAATTGTCTACAGATGGGCTTTGGGTCTCCACTCTAAACCCCCTCTTTCCATCAAAATTGTTCTGCATCTTTTGCTCCCGTTGACACCTCACGATCACAAGGCTGATGTGCTTCTTCCAAGTGGGCTTTGTTGACTCCCTGCTTGTTTGACTTCAAGCCGTTACGACCCCAGATGCTATAACTCTTGATAGCCGGACACCATCTGTTCTCTTCACATTTGTTTCTGCACCCGTTTTGTCTTCAGCCATCATGGGGGAAGGCGAACATCAAAGAGTGCCGGGTTATCAGAACAAAGTGTTCCTTCTGTTAAGGGAGGACTTGAGTAGAGGCCCAAAATCTGTCTGACATCTTTTTTTCTTTTTACAACTGCTATCTTAGTACTTATATAAATATATGCACATTGGTCTCTATCCCTTTCTTTGTGTGTGTGTGTGTGTGTGTGTGTGTGTGTGTTTTGTGGCATCATTGCCCTGGTGGGAGTAGCTAGCCCAGCCTTGCTGCTGGATTTGAACTGTCAACCCTGTGGGCCACAGTCCTGCGAACTACCACTGAGCCACCAGGGCTCAGCCCTCTATCCCTTTCATTATGGATGTATTTATATATATACACACATATAGCTACTCCTCTATAAATAGCTTCTGCCGATTTCTTACTGTTTCACTTTCCTTCTATCCCACTATCATACTCACCCTCCATTTGGCTCTATTTCCTCTTGTATACATTACTCTTGATTAAAAGCAATATTTCTCTTTTTCTAAAGCAATGATAATAAACCTGAAGAAAGTTTAATGTTTAGATTGTGTACACTGAATTTAAAAGAACTCACTAAACTGACAAATGCTAAAATGGTGTTAGCACTCAACTATTATGGTTTTGTAACCCTCCATTAAAATAACAGTGATCCAACATAGGGACTCAGCATACCAACATGATGGATTAAAATGTATCAGAGAGCAAGGCTGGGCCTCCCACTCCTACCAGAGGGCAGTGATGCCTTAAAAAAAAAAAAAAATGTATCAGAGATAGCCCCGGTGGTGTAGTGGTTGTGCTCGGGACTGCGGCCCACTGGGATGGAGGTTCAATTCCAGCTCCATCGAGCAGAGGCTGGGCCTCCTACTCCCACCACCTGAGGGCAGTGATGCCAAAAAAAAATGTATCAGAGGTCATTTTGTCAGATCATAAGGTCACCTACTTGGGGGTCGACCAAAACAGTAAAAAAAAAAAAAAAGGATGTGGACATTGCTCGTTGCTCATCATTATGTGTTAGGCAGATGAAGAGGACACAATGGGTGTGGATGTCAGGAGGACAAAGCTTAGACTGACTCACAGTCAAGCTTAGCATCGTAACATGGCATTAGGTGCCCTTGAATCTGCTCTCAAGAGCCAGCTACCAGTTTAAAGGAAATACAGGAGGTAGGAAAGTAAGTAAAGGATCACAGAAATTCAAAACAGAAATGCAATCAACAAAATTATTTCTTAAAGAAAAGATGAGGGAAGGAAGCCTCTGCATTAGGAGACACGGCAACTGCCTACACTACACTACCCTGAATTTAATAGACCAACTGAAAAGGAAAGCATTGATGAGGTAAGAAAAAAATTGAACACTGACTGAATGTAGGATGATACGGAAATACTGCTTCTTTGAGGTTCACAAAAACCAACCGCACTCAAGTGGCATCAACTCCGACCAACATGATAGGGCAGGGCAGGGCGGAGCGCCCCCTATAGGTTCCCAAGACGAACGAATGTCTTGCCGGAGAAGAGAAAGCCTCATCTTTGCCCCACAGTGACTGGATGGCTCAAAGTGGTAGGACGGCAGTGATGAGCCCAACACGTATGTGCCCACTCTGCCACCAACTCCAAAGTCTTGCTGAGCATCAGGATGCCAAGCAGAGCTTACAAAGGTGTACTAAACAGGCAGGCTGCTGGCCCGCCCAGCGGGGCGTGCGTGGTCAACCTGCCAGGTACTCGGTGGATTCTGAGGGCTACCCACTCAGAGTCTACAGAGATAAAACAACCGTGACAACCTGAAGTTCTTATTGGACAGGACATCACTTCTGGATGGAGGGCTATACCTGCTAGTTCTCCTTCTCCTAGCTGGCAGCCTCACCTCGCCCATCCTAATCCTCAAAGAAAAGCAAACTTGCAGAATACAGCTTAACCAAAATACAAAAGAGTGGCTGGAGGGGGGAAAGGTGACCTAAGTATCCAACTAAAGACATTAGAGAAAAGATGACTAAACCCACATAGTCAGAAGAGACAAATGTGTGAAAAAATAGATGCCAAATGCAAAGAAGAATAGAAAAAAACAACGAAGTCAGAAAAACCTGGTCTCTGAAAAGACCAATAAATGGAGAAACCTTGGGTGAGACTCACTAAGAAAAGTTACCAACATCAGAAGTGAGAGAGCACTGTAGAGACTAAAAATTTTTTCTTTTAAAGAGAAGCGTCTGATTAGCTTTTATGCAGGTAATTAGAAGTTTTAGGTAGGAATAGATAAATTCTTCAAAAACAATTACCAAAATTTAAATAAAAAATCGGAAGGGGTCACTATTAAAGAAAAATAGCCCCTCAGAGAAAATTCCCATTATTTTAAAAAGAAATATCAACTCTTAATAAACATTTCTAGAGAAGACATAAAGATGAATCTCCCCCCAAGGAAAATCTTCATGACAAGGACAGTACAAGAAAGAAAATTGTAGGCTGAGCCCTGGTGGCCTAGTGATTGTGTGCGGGACTGTGGCCCACAGTCAAATTTGACAGTTCAAATCCAGGAGCAGCTCTCCAGGAGCAAGGCTGGGCTTCCAACTCCCACCAGGGCAGTGATGCCACAAAAAAATAAAAAAAAGAAAAGAAAAGAAAGAAAATTGTGAGTGAAGTTCACTTGGGAATAGAGATGCAAAACGCTGACACAAAATATCAGCAAAATATACATATATACATATATATATATCAGCAAAATAGAACCCATGTAGTCAATATATAAAAAGCAAACCTCAGTCCTTGCAAGATTAGTGTAGTATACACACACACACACACACACACACACAATTCCCCACAAGAAAATACACGTATCTTATTAGATGCTGGAAAAAAATTGATAAATTAACATCTAATCTGGATTTTTTTTAATTTACCCATTCAGGATAAGAAAATAGGAAAAGGAAATGTTTTTTAATCTGATAAAAAAAAAACCCACTCTTAAAACTGCAAAATCAAATAGCATGCGTCATTCGTTAATGGCTATACTAAGAATCCTTCCTTCTGCGATGAGGACTGATATAAGGCAGCCTCCGACCACTTGAGAGCCCTGGGGCCATGGCGGGTGGGTTATTCACTGGGCTGCTAACGAGGTCCGCAGTTTGAATGCAAGGCTGCCGCTTCCTGCTCCCGTGGAAGACCTAGCAACTCGGAAACCCATGGAGGCAGGCAGTTCCACCCTGTGACACAGAGTGGCCTAGGGTGCGTGGCTCTGGGTTGAAATCCAGTGGCAGTGGGTTTCCGATCACGTCTACTCAACATTGCACTGAAAGGTCTACACGTCGCAAAATGCTTGTAAAATGAAATGAGTAGGGACTGGAAAGGGCAAAAGAAACTGGTGGTCATTGGTAGACAAGAGAAGCGTGTTCACAGCAAATCCAAGAGCAATTTTCGAGTGGTGAACTACTCATCGGCAGGAGTGAACAAGGTCACTGGACACACACACACACACACACACACACACGAAGGGGCTTCAAAAAGTTCATGGAAAAAAGAAGTGGAAAGATGAAGGAACTTCTCAAACTTCTTGAAACTCCGCAGCATATTCCTTAGCACGGAACGCCCTCCTGCTACACATAAAACGAGACTCTGAGAAGCAAGAAGCAGCAGCTCATTACCCGCAAGGGCCAGGAGAGGAGGGCACCCTCTGCTCAGTGGACCTCCCCAAAGACAGCTGGACCGTCAGAGCAGCAGCAGCGGAACCCATCTTCCCGCGAGTGGAGCCTCGCCCGCGCATCGCTCGCGGGCAATGAGTGAGTGGCTGGTAATCCAGAACCGCGGGGAGGTTAGCTGCCCAGCGTGTAAGCACGGCTTCTTCCTTCTTCCCATACAACAGATTCCTTGCCACGGGAGACTGAGACGGACCCCAAGCTCGAACATCAAATCCCTTCGCCCTCTGGCTTCCAACGGGATTAGGTCAACTGAAAGCGGCGGTGGAAGGTGGTGGGTGGTGGTATTTATTTGGCACTCTAACCCTGCCAGTTGCTGTAAATTATCTGCGTCTAAGAGAGGCCACAGTTCTGAGAAGGTGGTGGTAAGGGGCACTGAGTCCTGGGAAATCCCGAGAGCACAGAATGAAAGGCTGCCTGGTTCTATCCTGTTCCCAGGATCAGGTGTGGATCACTGGACTGTGGCCGTCTACAAGGTCCTCACTGACTGATTTTTGGAAACAGAGGGCCAGGTCTTCCTTCTTCACCCCGCTCGGCTGAAACTTGTTTCTCAATCACAGAAACATGTAACACCCCAGATAGATGAGTTGATGGCTGCACATGAGGTCCATTGGCGGGCTGTTGCACCCAGTTCTCCCCAGTGGAAGGAGAGAACAGGTAACCATCTCTGTAGGAGCAGTTAAGTGGCTCAACCGCCAACGGAAAGGCTAGCCGGTCAACAGCACTCACAGGCACCTACCCTGCAAGCCAGGCCAGACTGGCTTTTGCAAGGTCACAATCTTATGAGGACACTACCGAGCAGTTCCACTCTGATCCACAGGGGTCACTGTGAGTCAGAACTGACTCAAGGGCCATTGTCAACAACCACACAGGTGCCCTCACCAAGTGGCAGTAACAACTCTTCCCTATCCCTTTAAAAACCATGGTATATCAAGGGCTCTCAGACATAACCAGCCTCGGGGCACTGCTGTATCCCTATACTTTTTAAAAAAAATTCTGCCCACATGTTTGTGAATCATTTATTAAATTCTCCGATTTGAGGGCCATCTGTTACCTGCTGGGACTCCAGCTAAATCAAGCATTATCTAGAAAAGTTGAAGAATATGAGTCAAAGAGACACACATACGGTCACTCAGATCCCACACTTGTTTCTATAGTAAGGAACACGAGTGGTGCTGTCCAGTAAGGCCCGGTCTGCTAGCCACCAGGTTGGCGGCAGCCACTCTGCGGAAGAAAGGCAAGTCTACCGGCTCCCATGTCCATGTCCGTAAAAGCTCAAGTGACCAGACGTCCCGTTTTTGGCGGGGCAGTCCCGATTTTAAACAATTTTTCCCACGTCCTGCGGCATTTTTAAAAAGTCCCAATTTTTTGGAAAGGATGCATGACAAACTAGGGAATGGCGGGAGAACGGGGAGGGAATATACCCCCTCTACCCCGGTCAATGGTGTCCCGCTTTACCAATGCTAACATCTGGTCACTTTAATAAAAGCACTCGGCTTGACTTGCTCCGTGGGTTGGGAAGTCATCTCTGTCCCATGAGACGGCTCTTGGTTCTGCGGCTGCTCCTCTGATATTAACGCTGCCTTTGGGATTCAGGAGGTCCACTAAGCAAGGATCCCAGGTCCA
The DNA here is from genome assembly GCA_004026705.1 of Nesogale talazaci. Taxonomy (NCBI): domain Eukaryota; kingdom Metazoa; phylum Chordata; class Mammalia; order Afrosoricida; family Tenrecidae; genus Nesogale; species Nesogale talazaci. The sequence goes on along the minus strand of PVJH01009755.1, from coordinate 39,624 downwards.
GAGGGCTCTTGCTGGTAATGAACTCCGTCCTACTGCTCCTCAGAGGCTCGTTTTTATATGCAGCAAGAGGGCATTCCAGGTAAGCCTGTTCCCAATGACTCACAGTGAATTCTATCAGCATCTTTCCCACCTTCCTACCTCAGGGATGCAAGACAAGGTCGTGGGGTGGAAGTTAGATGATTCACTGGCAACATACTGGTCCAGTGCTTAAAGTGATGGGCTTACTTTTTTTTTTTTTTAACTTTTAAGAACCAGTGCTCTGTAAATCTTCGCCTGATACACAAATGAAAGTTAAAACTAAATAAGAGTTGAAAAGAAGTTGATGGGGGCGGCTAAGCCCCGGTGGCGTAGTGGTTGTGCACGGAACTGCGGCCCACTGGGATGGAGGTTCAATTCTAGCAGTGGCTCCACAGGAGCAAAGGCTGAGCCTCCTACTTCCACTACCAGAGGGCCCAAAAAAACAAAAACAAAAAAAAAAGAAAGAAAAGAAAAGAGGCGGGAAGCAAGCAGTACCAGTAACAATTGCCATTGAGTCAATTCTGATTTGTGGAGCCAATGTGTCAAAATTAAAAAAAAAAAAAAATCCAGGGTAAGCTGTTGTCCATAGAGGTTTCCCATGGCTGACTTCTCAGAAGTCAATCTTTCTTTGGAGGTCCCTATGGGATGGAGGCAAGCCCCCGACCCTTGACTTAGCGGCCAATCACGTTCATTCTTTGCCCCACCTGGGGAACTCTTCTTTCAAGCACCAGGCCAAACCCAAACTCACCGTCATGGGTCCACGCTGACGGTGACCCTTCGTGACCCTGTGAGACAGGACAGAGCTGCCCTGCGTTTCCAAGATGGTAACTGTTACAGGGAGTAGAAAGACCGGCTTTCTTCCTCAGAGCAGCAGGTGGTTTCGAACTGCTGGCCCTGTGGACTGCAGCCCGACTCGGAACCACTCACTGCCTGCCAACTGCCTTAGCTAAGCCATCAGTCTCGCTATCAGGGTTCAATGAAGAGAAAAGGGGTAGTTTAACTTGCCACCCAAAGAACGACACGCACACTTTTCCTCCAGGGACTCCTCCAGGTCCCTCCTACTAGACAGACTTCCCATTGCCTCTCAGGCATTAGGAAAGATCTGTACTCAAGAGGTGAGAGTTCAGAAAATGCATCTCTAAATGTCTCTGCTGTATCCATTGGGGGTTTCACCACACCATGCATAATCTTCAACTGACCCTTGGTGCTGCTTTGTGATGGCTAAGTGATAGGCATGAAACGTGGGTTTAGTACAGTCTGCGGCACCCACCTCTCCCATCTTAGCTGTCAGCATTAAACTCTGACAACTCTTCCCTTCCCAGCGTCTCACTCCTTTACTCCCTTCCCTGCCACCCAAATGTCCAGGCCTCAATCCGTCAGCTACCTCCTGCCCCGGCTTCTACACCTGGCAACCTACACTCCAGAAGGAACCGCTGAACGAACAACCCTCCCTTGGCCCCTTCACTAGTTGGTGAGGAAGGCGGCAAACGGACTTCACTTGTATGCCAGACGCTGTGCCCGCAGCAGAAACAAACAGTGAGCCAAGTCTCCCTGCCTACAGACCTGGCGACTCTGCCCGGGCAATCCCATCATCTGGCAAACACCCCACACCCTTGCCATTCAGGGGTGGCTGGACTTGGCCAGCACTGCTCTCCGGTCCTTCCCTTAGTCCTTGACTTCCCCCTCTTCTCCAGACCTCTCCATGTAGCTCTTGGCACCCTCATTTCAAGGATGGATGGATGATAACCCAGACCCATGGTATCAGTGGGTTCTGGGTTCAGAGTCTGCTCTCCGGGCCAGAATAGAACCACTTGCTCCCGAGCGTTCCTGAGGCTGTCAATCTGTACAGAAGCAGCCTGCCTCACCTTGGTCCCACAGAGCGCCTGACAGGTTCAAAATGCAGCCTCTCGGCCGCCCAATGCTTCACCTGCAGCATCACCGGGACTCCTTCCCAAAGATTCTAACGTAGGAGCTGCCAGGTAGCAGTGTCACCTGTTACACCGAGACCTGCGTTTGTGACACGCCAGCATCGACTTGGGAGGGCGCAGCCAGCGCGAATATCCTGCGAACTGAATTCCAAACCACTCACTCACCTCAAAGAGGTCTTCGCTGACCCTGTGGAGAGACATTCCATTTGTCCCACAGGCTTGCTCCCTCCCTTCCTACAGGATGCACCTGCTTCTGAAGCCCTCCAACTGACGTTTCTCGCAGGCATCCCGGAAGCAGGGACCCTCCCGTCCCTAGCAGCCGGGTCACAGTCGGTGCTCAGAAAATACTGCACCGCCCGGGCTCCTTGTGGGCAATCGAGATTACTCTGCCACCATTCTGTGAACACACTCCTTGCACCAAGTTCAACCGCCCTATCCCAAATCCAGACTGTTCATCTCTCAACTTTTCTCTCTGCCTATCTTCATTCTAAGCCATTGTCACCTTGGGCCACCATTCCCTCGGGTCGCTATCATGGTTCGATTTCCCCCCCCCTGACACCACCAGTAGCTGGCTTGCTCTTTCCCTCTCGATCTGATCTCTTTCTATTCTCAGTAACTCCTACATGGGAAGTGGCATCGGCAGCTGCTAACCACAAGGGAAACCCCCAAGCGTCAACCTCACCCTCAGTCGTTTCCTCTCAGAAACCTCAGGGCTTCTCTTTCCCAGCTCCCCCTGCCCAAGGAAATTCTTCGGCCTCTGTGATGGGGCCCCGAAGCTTGGAGCCCCTCCGCCGCACACTCCTGGACAGACAGACACCTGTGTCACCTACAGCCTTAGCGCTTTGCTGTCTGCCTTTTAGGACGATCTAAGCTGCCCAATCTCTCGGCCACAAGCCTTCTCCCGCCTTCAGGGCACTTCCGTGAACCTTCAAGCACCAGCCTTGATTGATTGCTGGCTGGGGGAGCCAAAAGCATGGGTGAAGACTTAAAGCAAAGTCAGGCTCAGGTAAGCCAGAAGCTATCAAACCGACAGTAGAAACAGCGTGGCTAACCGGAGCGAGTGTGCCTATTTCCACGCTGGCACCTGAGATGAGCCATGCGTCCTAGTCATGCCGAACCTTCGCGTTCCACGGTCATTTCGCAGGAATACTTACGTAGATGAGTCCTGAATAGTAGCGGTCCTTCAGGTTATGTAAGACAGACGCTTCGTTCAAGCAGGTCAGTTCTGCCATGTCCTCCACTTTGGAAAACTTGGGCGGGTTCATCTTCTGGATGTCATCTTTGTTGACCATGGCTTTCTTCCCGTTCTCGGCCAGCTCGACCATCACCTCATCCCCCCGCTCTTCTTTGATGCTCGCTGCCTCGAAGCCATGGCGCTCGGACGGGATCCACACCAGCTTCTTCGCCGTCCAGTCCGCTTGGGTGGCAGGGTTGTAGATGACCGCCCTGTCCACAAAGAGGTACCTCTCGGGATCTTCCAGTCCAGTTCTTTGTGCCATGGTAAGAGAAGGCTCCAAGAGCAAGCACCTCTGGGGAGAGAAGAAAAAGAGAAGAGACGGTCAGAAAGGTTTCAGAAATCACAACAACTTGAGGATCTGGAAGCTTTTTCTAAGAAACTTAAAGACTCTGGCAGCTCAACACAGGAGTATGCAGTTGGAGTGAAGGACCTGGGCTAGTCCTCTTCAATCACAGTAGCTGCATTTCCAAGGTAAATTTCGGGGGAGGCCACAAATTATGACTCTTTGGTTGTCAGAAGACCACTCAAGATTTGTCCTTGGTTATTAAAGACTGAAAAGTAAACAGAACAAAAAAAAAGGCCAAGTCCCAGGTTGATTTTTTTGTTTGCTTGTTAAACCTCCTCTTGTACCCTTCACCGCAAATCAAACAGGAAGTTAAAAGGGGACAGGGAAAAGAAGGAAAAAAGGAAGGAAGGAGGGGGAGGTAGAGAAGAGAGATAGGACAGGCAGATGATGTATAAGAAAAGGTTCGGGCTGAGCCCAGGTGACGTAAGTGGTTGAGTGCAAGACTGCGGCCCGTGGGCTTGGCAGTTCAAATTCAGCGGCGGCTCTCAGGAGCGGTGCTGGGTAGCTCCCACGACCACCAGAGGACAGTGATGCCCCCCCCCAAAAGAAAAGGTCACGAGCAGTTTGACCACAAGAATACAGCACAAAAAGATTATGATTGCTTAGAAGAGTCAAGAAATAAGTCTGACACGAACCTCCTGTTGGATCTTCAGATAACACATCCCAAGTCCTTCCTTATTAATACCTCCACAACCCGTCCCCGCTAGTGTCTCTCCAGCCCCAAGGGATCTTTACGGAACCACAAGGGGCCAGAGCTCAAGTGTAATTTCATACCAGTGCAGCCTTTCAAGGTGTGTGAGGGTCGGTGTCTGGCCTCCACTCCCATTCCTGCAGCTGCTCCGAGTCCCTCTTCAGCCTAAGCAGTCTCTCATTCAGCAAGCCTCATTTCATTACCCTGGTCTCGCGCATCTTCACAGACTCCACTGAGCCACGTCCTTTCGGAATGTGTGGCCAATATTCCGGATAGAGTCTGACCAGTGCAGAAGCAAAAAGAACGGGAAAGCTTCGTCCCTTACTGAGACTGTCATTTTTTACTAAGGATCCCTGATGACCGAGGGGGTCCCAGGGCGGGCTGCTCACCAGGAGGTCGCTTGTCCAGAACCACAAAAAAGGATCAGGCTTTCTCCTAACCAAAGAGTGGGTCTCGGAAACCCCCAGGGGCCGTTCTAGTCTGTCCTATAGGCTCGCTATCGTTTGGAATTGGCTCGGTGGCGGTGAGTTTAATTTGGTTGGATGGCTTTTTCTGCTACGATCTTTCAGGACCTACCAGTCACGAGTTTATGTAGAAGCCCCGGTGTTGCACTGCTCACCAACCACAAGGTGGTCAGGGATTGGAAACCCCCTGCGGCTTTGTGGATTAAAGAGGAGGCTCTCTGCTCCTGTAAAGAGTCAGGGTCTCGGAAACCCCCCCCCCCCCCCGAGGCAGGTCTACCCTGCCCTGTGGAATCACTCGGAGTCGGCATCAACTCGATGGTAGGGAGTTTGGTTTGGGTTGGCGGTGGGGGGAGCAGTGGTGGTTTGGCAGGACACCCACCCCGGCTTAGTTCCTGGCCAATGCATCCCTGGCTTAACCACCACCCAACTTTCGGAGAAGGAATCAGTGCTGGTTATGTATGTGTCAGGGGAGCTTCCAGGCTGAAGTGGACCAGGAAGAGAGGATGTGGAGCTTCACGTCCAACAGACAAGCCGGGGAACACTCAGCTCACTACTTGCCAAAGCTAAGCGCGGCACCGAAGGCTTACGAGGCAACACCCTAAGGCAAGTCAGAGTTAACGCGTCCTTCACCTGCAGTCTCAAACCCCACTGGCTCCCTACAATGTACACAAACCTACTGCCATCGAGTCCTGTCCAAACCACAGCAACCATTTTGGTTTCTGAGATGGCACGCCTTTTATGGGAGCAGCGAGCCTCATCTTACACCCTCAGGATGGCAGCTGGGTTTGAACTGCTGACCTTTCCATTAGCAACCCCGTGCTGAACTCACAGCACTATCAGGGCTCCCACGGGTGCACACTGTCTGCTTTGGCACAGGAGAACACCTATAACTTTCTTCAGCTTCTCAAAAGGATCTACTTGTGTCCCGAACACCTCATCCCTGATACTGGGTATGGATATGGACCCTTAAGCCCAAATAATACTTCACAGGAGTTAGGAGCCCTGCATGGTGCAGTGGTTTACAGGTCGGGCTGCTAACCCCAAGGTTGGCGGTTTGAAACTACCAGGGGCTCCCAGCCTCGGGACCTCACACGACAGTTCTACCCTGTCCTCTGTGGTGCTCTGAGCCGAGGGCACTCAGTGAGCGTGTATCACGGGGCTAAAAGAAAGCCAACAAACCGTTTGTGTGCCAAGAACCTGGCTGTGTGCGAATGGCTGCTTTCTCAGCACGGCTTGCTGTGTCTTCCATCAGAGGCATATCTGAGTAGTCTCGAAACTCCAACCTTTCAGGAGCAGCCCAGGACTGAACCATTTGGGCTATCCAGGGACTCCAAACACCACCCACACAATCCCCAGGCCCAGTGCCATCAACTCCAACTTGCAGGGACCCTTATCAAGTTTTTAACCTTCAGTCCACATATTTGTTTCCAAATCCATGAAATCACTATCATGGCATGTGTTACACAACATAGGCATCAAATGTCAACTTCCGCTGCCACCAAGTTGATTCCGACTCAGCAATCTTATATATGATTTCTAAGGCTGTAAATCTTGACCAGAGCAGATAGTCTCATGATTCCCATGGTGGTGGAGTTGAACCACCAACTGTGCAGAACTCCAAATAGTCTCCAATAGTTGTTACAGTGTAACCCATTATAAACACTCACGCTCTGGGGACACTCATTCACTCACTGTTAGGGAGACCACACACACTCGTGACGTGACGCTTTAGGGCAGGGTAGAAGTGCCCCTCTGGGGTTCGGAGACTAACTCTTTACAGGAGTAGAAAGCCCTGCGAGATTCCTTAGGAGCTGCAGATATTCTGAACTGCTGACCTGCGATTAACGGACCCACTTGTAACGATTACAACACAAGGGCTCCCTGCTCCAGAGATGGGGTTTCCAAACCTCAACTGGCACCAGATGCACCTGGAAGGAAAGCCTTGACAACGTACAATGCCAGGCTCCTTCCTCGGTGCTTCTGATTCAGCAGGTCCTAGTGGAATTGATAATTTCCACTTTCGAACAAGTGCCCGGATAATGCTCCCGCTGCTGATCCTGGGGCTGTGTCACGGTTCTCCGGTTGCCTGCCAGCCACTGAGAAGTTATGTAGGTAGGGAAAACCGGCTGAAAGCCAATGTGCTCGACTGACTTCCTCATGACATGATTGAAGGAATATGCTGATGTTTTCAGTGTGATGGTCTTGGATAAAACAAAAATCACAAATCAAAACATTAGATTAAAAAACAAACCATTAAGACTTCTACATACCAAGGCACATGAAGACACATTTTTTTTAATGAATCCTTTTATTGGGGTCATACAAGTTCCATCACAGTCCATACATACATCAATTGTATGCAGGCCACATTTACACGCTTACGGCCATCATCACTCTCAAAACATCTTCCCTCCATCCAGGCCCCCAGTATCAGCTCCCTATATTTCCCTCCCCGGCCCCCCATGAACCCTTAGTAATTTACAAATTGTCATTATTTTCATACTGTACACTGTCCAATGTGTCCCAAAACTCACTTCCCTGTTGCCCGGGGACACATTTTATAAGCACACTTGTAGTACCTGCCTGCTCAGACACCTGCTTACCCACTGTCATGGAGTCAGTGATGCCCAATGTCAACCCCTTAATCTTCATGGGAGCAGACAGCCTCCATCTTTCTCTCACGGAATGGCTGGTGATTTCGAACCACTGACCATGCCCTTAGCCTAATCCACGGCACCCCCAGGGCTCCAGAGGCACGTGCTTGGGGGGCAATACACACATTCTGAAGGATGGTGTCCCTCACTCCTCAGCGCTGTTCTGATAGACAATCAATGATCCTGTCCCTATCCACTGCACACTGCTGAGAAGGGAGGCCAGAATTTGATGGAGAAACTAGCTGTCTGGAGCTGTGAGGATGAAGGCAAGCAGGATTCCAGGATTTAAGGACAGTCCATGGGATGAGCTCTGAGGGACTGGACGCAACTCACGACACAAAATAAAATGTGTACAAAATGTTCACGGGAACCTATCTGCCCTGTAATCCCTCACCTACATTCTTTTAAAAGAGAAAACAGCCAACTATAACCAAATATAAAAATTTATTCTTATAACTTGTATTAGGTATAAACTGTAGGGTGGAAGACATTCTATTTCAAAACTTAGGACCCTTTTGCATTCAGTAGGCATGCACATATTGCTTTAGATTTACATTGGGATTGTAATTATATGCCTAAATTTAGTGGACAACTAGAAATTAGGATAAAATAGTAGGTCATTTCCAGAGCTGGTCTACTTTTTCACAATAAGGAAATTCTACATTTAAAGAATTTTTTTTAATCAAATTGGCACATTTTTAAATCAATCAACATTTCCTCAGCTTCTTTATACCTATGATATTTAAATCTAGCTAGGGACATGCTTATGACTTCACTTGGTAGGGTGGGGGAAAGCGGATCACAAAATTAATTTCAAAGCAGTCCCGATTTCACTGGGGCAAATCTCCCGTACATGAATTCTTTAAATGCAGATTCTCGCTACGGTACATCTCCAGTGCCTGTTACTTCATTCGAAGTTTACAAATGGCCAGGGGAGGGATGAAGCGTGTGGGTACGGGTGGCTAACACCCATCCATAGGATGAGGATTCTGACTGTTCAAGTGGGTGTGTGTTCTTATGTAGGTAAATGCTGTCACTGTCATTCTCCCCTACAAACTGCGAGGATGGTTCCTATGACTTTTCCAGATTTTTCTACACTGAACACTGTGAGGACAGCTTCCTGTCCCTTGCTGTAAATTTCAAATATTAATCCCAATGACCACAGAACCCACGTGGCACAGCGTTGGGCTGTGATCCCCATGGCTGGCAGTTGGAAGCCACAAATTCCTTGGAAGAAAGACTGGGCTTTTTACTCCGAAAACCCACCAGGGGTCACTCGGAGTCAGCATGGAGGCGAAGGACCATTCATGTAGTTAAGTCTTAACTCAGCGCACACCATCTTTGTCGTTTGCTTTTATCCAAGTGTCCAGGAGACAGTCTGGGATGACTTAAGACGTAGTACATGAAAGGTCCCTAGCTGCCTGGCTTCAACTTCTCCTGCGAATCTTGACCCAAAGTGCCACCCTTTCTCAAGTGCTTTACTTTCCAGCTCAACCTTGCATTTTAACCTTTCTCCCTCTAATGTTTTTTGAACTGCCCCGCCTGCGTTCTTCTTGCTCTGCCTAGCCTTGTGCTTAGCTAAGAGGAAAAACTCAAAACTGTTGTCTAATTCAATGGACTTCCCGAAGCCAGTGAGGAGGTCTTGCTCATTTTAAAGCTGAACCTGCGACTGCCATTTCTGTTGTTTTTCATTTTCTCATTCTATTGTACACTTGGTACCCGATCTCTTGATAAAACTCAGTATTCAGCAATGTACCACTCCAAGACAGTGCCTCCATGGAGATCACGACTACCCTTTAAAAAAATTAACAAAAGTTGCTGAGTAATGCTCGTTATGATCGGGCACTATTCTAGGCAGTGTGCATATATATCAACTAGTATCCCTTACCACAGTTCTCTAAGGCAGGGATTATTAATAGCTAGCTAGCTCCATTTTACAGAAGAGGCATCAGAAATGACAAAGGTGTCTAAAGACACACAGGAAGCAAGGGACCCAGCTGGGATTAAACCCATGGTGGGACTCCAGGATAGTAGTTCCTACAAAGATGGAAGGAAAGGGGTTTTATAGAGCCTCTGGTTAAATAAAAACCTGACTGACCACACTTTGCAAATGATCACCAAGTTTGATTCTCGCACCATCCGGCAAAAGGCTTCATATTTTATTTTTAAAACTTCCTACTCTTAGGTGTGGAGTTGGGGAAGGGGGAGGAATAAACAGAAACCCATGTAGAATACAGAAAAGTTCTGCCAAGCGCCTCACTCAGTGGCAGTGAGTTTTGGGGGAGAATTACAGTTAAAAAGCATCTACCTCCATATGAATTTGCCCCTACACAGAGCTCCCAGCCTATTCACTGGTGTTAAGGCAGCTTCCTCCCCCCACTCCACCCCTCCCCAGGCCATGTGAAACGCCACTCCAGAAATTTCTCAACTGCCTCCCAGCACCTACTGTATACACAGTGATGAAGCAATAATCATATTTTATTAAGACCTGGCATATTTTACAAGGTGAATAAACTACCCCTGATATACTCGCTCTCATCCCTCCAAAATGGCGAAGCCTTAACAGAATTGTCCCAATTAGTGTAACACCACAGTTGAGATCATTTGCATTACAGGGAGGTGCAAGTCGGCTAATTTACCAAAATCCCGCTCCACCAAACGATCGGGCTCACACACCGAATGCAAGTCCTCCATGGCCAGCACCTCACTGTACTAAATTAATTGCCCCCAACTTGGACCCACCCAGCACCAGGAATTTAAATTCTTCATATGAGACGATAAAGTACATAATAATAGGCTTTCACCATACATCATGCCCTTCAAACTGTCTCCCATCTCACCTCCCCCATCTAGCCCATCTCCATTGTACAGATCTCCCTAAAAGAGTCCAATAAAAAGCCCAAGCTCTCCCCGGTCACACCCCTTCGCTGCAGAAGCCCACATGCTACATCCCACAATTACACCATATGCTTTCTCCTGATAAGGTCGGGGAAGAACCGGAATTGAAGATGCAGAAGAATAAGGAGAAGCCTAAAATGGCCACTTTGGCAGAATCTGAGACCGGCTGAACATATTTATTTAAACCTCAAAAGCACGAGGCTACACGAGTCATTAATAAGGGCAGATAGACGAAGGGGATAAAACAATAAATAGATGAAAGTTTTCCGGAGACAGTATCGAGAATAATTAAGCCTGACTCAATGAATCCTCAGGTTCGATATTTAAGAAAAAGAACAGAAAACCAGGCACATGTCAGGAAAGCTTAACATTTCGTATTATAATATTCAGCGAAAACGGCAGTCTTTGTTTCATTTGCAGTCTGGATCTACCCCGCCTGCCTTCCCTTCCCTTCCCTTCCCTTCCCTACCCCACCCCACCCCCTTCCATCCACCGCAGTGATCTTGAAGAGGGCTGCGGAGCCCCAAAAAACAGATAACGGTCGCCAGCAGAGGCCACGTTATCCAAACCTCACCAGTCCCAGCTCAGGGCCGCCGAGTCGTAAAGCTCCAGCCAGAGGCCCCAGATCCCGGGCAGGCCTGGCTGGGGGCCTCCCCCTGTCCCTGGGTCGCACCCGCCCACCACAGGCCCACAAAGCCCCGGCCAACGCCAGCACTCAGCCGATTCAACTTCCCCCTGACCCCATTCCAGTCCGGTTTGGGGGGGGCGGGGGGGGGGCCAAGCTGGATCCCCAACAGCAGAAGGCAAGGAAGGGACTGCGGCAAGCCATTCTCGGACCCCTTACACAATAAAAGGGATCCCGAGGCGAGGACGGACCCTTCCCCCCACCGCCACCCTGCTGCAATGTGCCCCGCCACATTTCCCGCCTCGCGCCCCTCAAACCGCCCCGGGCCTCGCCCAGCGTCCCACCCGGCCCGGGAGGCCTCCGGAGCGGTTAGGGGGCGCCCCCCGCCACCCCCAGCCTGGTCCTCCTTCCACGCAGCGGCCGAGTCCCACTTGGCCCCGGCGCTGGCGCCGCGCGCTTCCCGGGCCGCGCACAGCCCCCGCCCTGCCGCCCCTCCGGCCCCCGGGTCCGAGACGCGCCGCCACCCCTCCGAGCCCGCGGCGAGCCGCCCCCCGGCCTAGCCCACCCCGGGGCCCTCTCGGTCCGGCGCCCCAGCCCCAGCCCCAGCCCGGTCCAAACGAGGTCGCCCTTCCCAGCTCGCCCCAGGAGCCCCCTCCCCTCCTGGGAGGCAGACGCAAACCCGTGAAGCATCCCGACCTGCACCCCCACGACCCCCCAGGGCACCCCAGCGCCCCACTCAGCACCCCACATGGGAGTACCGGGTCCCCACGTTTCCACTCCGCGATCTCCATCTCCGACCAACAGCAGCCCCCGCCCCCCGCCCCAGGGTCGCCCTCCCGCACACCCAGGTCCAGATGCTTACAAGGGTCTCACCCCCAAGGACCTCCCTCCCCGCCCTCCCAGGGGTGCCCCCCAGGCAAGCATCGACGTGCCCCGCGGCACAGCCCTCCCACCCAGAGTGCCCTCTGCCTTCCACCCGGGCTCCCGCTCCAGCCTTCCCGGGCCGCCCCGTCGCCCCAACAACCCCGGGAAGCTTACCCCCCCAGCCCCTCCACTTCCAAACCGCCTCCCCACCTCCCGCCGCCGACCTCGGACCCGGGCAGCCGAACCTCTCACCTTCAGCTGAAGATGGTGGCGCCGGCGAACGTCCCAGCCGCGACCACGGATCGGGCGCCTCAATCCCAAACCCACCGCTGCCTCCGCCGGGCTCCTTTAGCACTGCTGCTCGAGGCTGCCCCACCCCCTCCCACCCTCATTGGGCCAGCTCCACGCCCATCACCGCCGCCCCCAGACCCACTGGTCCGTTTGCGCGCCCATCTCCAGGGGAAGACGTTAGCAACGCGAACGAAGCTACCTTCCCCGAGTCCCACTCCCTCCACCCACCTGAAACGCTGCTCATTGGCTCCCGCTCCCAGCCCAGGCACCCCGAGCCCCGATTTCATAGGCTGCCGCGCACGTCCATCACTGATTCCGGGAGGTGCGGCCGGGGCCCTCGCCGGCGATTGGCTGGCTCGTGCGGAGATGGACAGCTGAGGCCGGCGGGGCGCCCGGCGATCCCGCGAGGCAGCGAGTGCGGAGCCTGCAGGGGCTGGCGCGCCCGCCGCACCGGCCTGGGCGGTGCGGGCCGGGTCAGGTGTGCCGCGGCAGAGGCCGGCCGGGCCGCCGAGGTCCGGCTGCACGCGGCGCGCCCCACGTCCGGGCCGGGGCTGCAGCCCCCTCGAGTGCCTTGCAGCCCCCCGGTGTCTGCCGCAGTCGGCGGGACCCGCACCGCGGAAAGCCTCGGTGGTGGGTCGCGGGCCCCAGGCGCTCCCTGCAGGGGCGGGGCCGGAGCGCGGTCCAGAGGCCTTACGTCACCCCCGGGGCTGCCGGGGGAGGGGAGGCGCTGCTCTGCGGCTCACCTGCAGTGGGGGAGGGGTGCAGCTCCGCCCCTGCGCGCACCGGCGCGGCGGGGTCCGGCTGCAGTAGCCGCTCCCGAGGCTGTCGGAACCCCCGGTCTCGCAGCTGACCGGGTCCCCGAGCTGACCGGGTCGAGGCTAGCGGAGAGTTGAGCACCAGACGGCTCTCTGTTGCTGCAGTTTGGGTGCGAGGGGGGGAGGAGAAGGACCTCCCTCCTCAGCCCCCCACCCACCCATTCCCCCCCCCCCATCCCCCCAAGGCAGGGAGGAATTCCAGGATAAAGAGAAGCCACCGTGTTTGGAGAGAGGACCCAGACCCTGGGGCTGGAAGAGGACTTCTTTCAGCCATTTCATTCTCTGATTTCCCCCCCCCCCCCCAAGAGAACTCCCAGCGCCTGAGTGGCGGGGAGGGGTTCCGAGGGATGGGAGACTGAGCTCCTGCAAGGATACCACGAGCTTTGCCAGGTCTCAGAAAACGTTTTGAGACCGGAAAAATAAAAGGCTCCACTATAAGAGAACTGGAAAAATCAAAGTTAGTAAATATTTAATGTCGAATCTAATCCACCGCAACACAGCCCTTACATATTACATATATATATAGATCCAGTGCATGGTTAAGTTACAAGGTGACGATCATTGATTTCTTGTGACAAAGAATGATTTTTTTAAAATCTCGCCAAAAATTGTTACTGCCAAGTGTAGATATTTAACGTGGGCTATGCGGGCGTTTAAGACCACGTGATACGATGCAAGCCTAAGATGCTCCCAGGCTTGCAAGGAAGCGAATAAAACAAAACAAGACAGGAAGCGATCAAAGGTCTGGTGGAATTCAGGGGAGGCTCTCTAGCGCAACAGGGTGGGGGGGGGGGCAGTGCGGTCTTTCCTGAGGAAGTCTAAATCTGTCCCATCATTGTCCCTCTGTCCTTGCTCTTCTGGTTACCCACCCCCATCTCCTGACTTGGGCAGCTGCCCCTTGTCCCACGTTTTATGACTTGACTCCACAGAGAGGTCAATCCTTCTTGGGGCCATCTGCACACCAAATACCAATTAACTATGACCTCAGCGAAAGATACGGATCACTCCTGATTCTTTGAAATGTGTTTAGAGAAGCTCCAAGGAGGTCTGGTAAGGCTATGCTGACGGACCCGTGGTTTCAATCCACCAAACGTTACTGGGAAGAGATGACCTCGCCATCTATCTGTAAAACCGTTGCGGTCTAGGAAAATCTATGGGACGGTTTTGTTGGGTTATGACTCCGACTCCCGTGTCCAGCAGCATCAGGCACCGCTCCATCCTGGGCCATCCTTACGATTGGTCGGATGTGCGGGTCCACGATTGCAGCCATGATGCTGGCCCACCTTGTCAAAGGCCCTTCCTCATTATTGCTACCCCTCTACCACGCGTGATGTCCTTTCCCAAGGGCTGGTCTCTCCTGAGAAGGTGCCCAAAGTCTTGGCAACTTTGTTCATACAGGATTGCATAGAATCGGCGACAGGTTGCCTTTGCTTTTATGAGGCAGAACTGGCCCTACACGACAATGGAGAGCACCAAGACCCTAAGGTCGGCATCGAAGTCTTGTCACTCAACGAAGTCACCTCTGAAAGGAATGTGCACACGAGAGTCCCTATGAGTGTTTCTGAACTTTCCAACTGTCCAGCTCTGGACTACCACAGGACATCGAGCATCCCCTAGAATTAAGCAGCGCATAGAACATTCGTTGAAGTAAGAAATCAGTAATCAAAAGAATGGCCTTGAGGGCTGAGCACCAGTGGCGTAAGTGGTTGAGTGCGAAACTGCAGCCCATGGGCTTGGCGGTTCAAATCCAGCAGTGGCTGGATAGCGCCCACGACCACCAGAGGCAGTGATGCCCACAAAAACCAAAAACAAAACAAAACAAAACAAAAAGGCCTTGAAAGGATCGCTAGGCATGAGACCCCACTTTTTCCACTGTCAGGTAGGCATCCCTATTGGGATGGAGGGAAACTGCAAGTGCAGTTGGCCCAAACTTATTTTCTGTCGTCCCGCTACCCACCCAATCTTCCAGCCTTCCTCTTGGCTGTGAGTGGAACCTATCTTGAAACTTCTTTGGTTCCATCCTCTCCCTTGCTCTCCACATCTAGTCTCCCTCCACCTCCATCCTCCTCCTCAGGTATATTTTCTTCCGACTCCAGTCGCATCCTGGGTACCAACCGCCCCCACCCCCCATCTCCCAAATCCACCATTTGATGCTTCCTGAATGAAGCACCAAACCCGAAACAAAGTCAAACTCACTGCCATTGAGCCAATGCTGACGCAAGGTGACCCCGTGTGGGTTTCTGAGATTATAACTCCTTATAGTATATTCTCCTTCAGAATTGCTGGTGGTTTCCAACCGCGGAGCTCGAGGATCACAGTCCTGTACGTAACCACGACACCACCAGGACTCCTGAGGAAAGGAAGCACAGAGGTGGCCACGTGTCTTCCGTCCCACAGGCAGCCGAGAATGCTGAGGAAAACATGGGATTGAGAACCAGCCAGACCTGGCTTTGAGTCCACTGCTGCCATTTGCTAGGTGTTTTATGACAAATTAATTAACCTCCTGTAAAAGAGAAGTTGCAGGTACAGTCCTTGAGACCAGTAAATAGCAGGACAATTTCCTGGGGCAGAGGGAATAACATGCTATTATAAGTAAACCATCAAAAAATTGATGAAGTCTTTTTTTTTCTCAATCCATAGAAGCATCATAAAAGGTTGAGAAATTGTTCTCTTCCCCTCCAGGAGTAGTTTTTGCAGGAGAGCTCAGCTGTTGTGTGTTCCCAGAAGAAAGAGTTCACAACCCATTGTTTTGTAGAGTACAGGTCAGAAGTCCAAACTCATTCCCTCAGGGTAATTACAGCCCAGAAATCTGTTTTGTTCCATCTGTATGGGACTGATAGGCAGCATTTAAAAAAATTTGAATAAATTCCAACATTCAGAAATCAAACTATCAGTAGCCTTTAGGAAACTAGAAACCAAAGGCCCAAAGAGCTACCCCTTTACACCCACCCAAATGACTCTGATCAGATGCTGACCAGGGGTGGAGAGACAGGACCTCCGGGTCATTGCTAGCGGCCACCAGCAATGGTGCATCCGCTTTGGAAAAGTTGGCCCAGTTCTTAAAATGTGAAACATAAACTTGTCATGTAGCTAGCAATTCTACCGTTAGGATAGAACTTACTCAGCAAAGGGGAAAGCAAATGCCGACACAAAGACTTGCATGCAAATGTTAGCACCATTAGTCTCATAGGAGCTGCCGCACACCCAGACACCATCTCAAGGTCCCTCGGTTGGCGAATAGGGATAGGCAACAGGTGCTCTGTCTATGCAATGGAATGCAAGTCAACAATAAAGCAGCTCTTTTCATCATGCGAATGGACCTCTAAAGATGCTTACTCTCTCAGACATGAGACTTGACAGATTACGTCATCCCATTTCTAGAAAATGTCCATAAAAGAGGAAACCGGAAATAGGAAACTTAGGAGCGTGCTGGGTGACTCAGGGAGTTAACACGTGGGGCTGCTCATCAAAAGGCCGGCAACCCTGGTGACCAGCCACTCCGCAAGAGAAAGAGGAGGCTTCCTGCACCCGAAAAGATCCATCCGTCACCTTGGGAACCCACAGGGGCCAGTTCCGCTCTGTCCTATGCGGTCTCTATGAATTGACATCAGATCAATGGCAGTGGGTATTTTTGTTTGTTCTGTTTTGGGGGTGCTGGGGTTGGGAGTAATAGGGAAGGGAAGTACAGTGGGATTAAGAATAAATGGGCTTGAGGGTGACCAAAAGGTCCTAAAATACTAAAAATATCCTAAACTGCTGTATAGTCAAATGACTTACCATATATAAGATATGCTTCAATAAAGTTATTTTTTAAATTTGAAGTTGACCTTGAACAACATCTAGAGCTACTACACGAATATCCAGAATTCTAACTTCCTTTGAAAACTCGAAGATCTGGGGCTTCAACAACGTGTTGAGGTGGGTAGCTGCTGCACCTTTTGGAACAATGCCTGTGTTCTGGAGAACTCCGTCAACACCCTTCAGTTGTCTCTTAAGGCTGACTTACTTTACTCATTGACATTATTTGCTTTGTCCTTCTCCCCAACTCACCCCCAATTCAACTAACTTTTTACTGAGCACTTAATAAGAGCCCCGGTGGTGTGGTGGTTAAGCCATGGCCACTAACCACAAGATCAGCACTTCAAAACCACCAGCTGTCCAACCCACAGGGGCAGTTCTACCCCAGTAGGCATTGCCTCGACTGCGGTGAATTTGGTTTTTGAGTTTGCTCCATGAAGGGTCCTGGCAACAGACTAGATTACAGGAAACAGAGTCAAGCAAAGCTCAAGGTTGGGCCATTACTTGGTCTTTGGAAGCACTGAGCTTTCCATCCCAATCTAGGCCGATTGAAGGGAATCACATCACATGATCCCAGAAAAATAAGAGGGCTTGAGTTGAAGGATGATTTCTCTGACACTGATGTAGGAGGCTGGGGGTGTTTGTAGAAAATGCAGGCAAGAACTCTGCTCCCTTTGACATTCATGATGCCTAAAAGAGGCAGGACCGTAGACCACAGGCATGATCAAGCCCACCTTGCAGTTCACCCAGGGCAATAACTTGACCAATGTCAAGGATCGAAGCTCAACAGTGGTGTCACGAGACAAAAGGAGTAATGGAAAACCGAAGACTCCAATGGGCTGAGAAAAAAGGAACTTTGCAGAATTTTTCTTGTACCTCTTAAACTCGACAGAGTTCAAAAACAATTCATGAGACGCTATTCCTAAAAAGTTACAAACTTATGACTTCTCATCAAGCAGATTCCATTTAATTAAGAAAAAAAAGGTGGGAAGGAAAATCCTTGCCATCTAATGTCTGAGGGAAAGCCATTCCTGCAACAAATACTTATTGGATGTCTGTTGTGCTGAAGGATGGTACCTGGTTCGGAGACATTGTCAGATAGACATGGTCCCTGCTGTCATTAAACAAATAAACAAATGGTCATAAAATCACCGGGGCTCTTAATCTGGAGTTCATGGCAAACAAAGTCTTAAAAAAAAAAACCCAAACTCACTACCATCAAATTAATAGCGACCCTTAGGGCAGAGTAGAACTGTCTCTGTGGATTTTCAAGACTAACTGTTTCTGCGAGTAAAAAAGTCCTCGAGCAGCTGGTTGGTTTGAGGAATTGGAACTGCCGAGGCGATGCGTGTCCCACTAGATCACCCGGGTCTCGGCGATTCTATAAACGCATGGCCACTCCAGTGTGGGCCAGAGCAGAACTGTGCTCCACAGTGTTTCTGATGGTGGTGCTCTTTTGGAAGAAAATCCTCAGACCTCCCTCGCAAGCTCTCCTTGGATAGATTCTAACCTTCAGTGTGTGGATTGTGCCTCGTACATATAAAATGCCTATCATACAGTTAACAGTGAAGCACTTAACCATTTCCACCACCCAGGGACTCCAATACACTTTCATAAAAGGGTCAGAACAAACCTTACACTTTGGGGTTTCATGTCGACTAGCACTGCCCGAGAGAAATAGAACATGAGCTACAAAGGTGAGCCACATCTCTCAATTTCGTCACATTTTAAAAAATGTAGTCACATTTTAAGAAACCGAACGAAACTGTCAAAATGAATTTTGATACACAAGCATGCCTTGTGCTATTGTGCTTCAAAGATACTGTGGGTTTTTTTTTTTTTTTTGGTTTTGTTTTTTACAAATTTGTGTCAACCAAATTTACCAGCACCATTTTTCCAATGGCATGCGCTTGCTTCATGTCTCTGTGTCAGATGTTAGCCATTCTCACAGTTTGCAGTTTTTTCCCTGGTGTCATTGCCCAGATTGCAGTATAGTGTAAACATAACTTTTATATGCATCCCCAAACCAAACTCACTGCCAATACCAATGAGTCAGTGCAAAATTCAAAGCCACCTCCTGTGGGCTTTGAGACAGTAACTTTTGACTGGAGTAAAAAGCCCAGTTTTCCTCCCTCAGAGCTGCTGGCGGATTTGAACTGGCAACCATGTGAATCGCAGCCCAACGTGTAACCATTGCACTACCAGGGATCCTGCCTTATGTGTATTGGGAAGCCGTGTTCTTCAATTTATTGTGATATTCCTCTTATCAAGATGGTCTGGAAGGGATCTCACATTATTTCTGGAAAAGGGCCACATGTTTATTTAATCCAAAGCCCGGTGGCATTGTGGTTATGCACTGGGCTGCCAACCTCAAAAGTCCATAGTTCAAAACCACTAGACACTTTCTGGGAGAAAGATGAGCCCTTCTACTCCATAAAGCAGCCTCGTCTCAGAAACCTAACAGGGCAGTCTGCCCTGCCCTAAAAGGGCGCTGGAGAGTCAGCATCAACTCAATGACGATGAGGGTGTTTTCTTTCTACTCGTTATTTCAGCGTTCACTCCAGAAAATCACCATCGCCCCATTGTTTCACATTCTGATTTTCATACCAAGTGTCTTGAGATACGGTGGGTGCTTTTATACTTAGAACACATCTCAGCTCAGATAGCCGCGTTGAAGTGCTTTCTCACGAACCATACATGGCAAGTGGCTGCCGCTAACATACTGGATAGTGCAGGGCTAGGCTTCTTCCAGATTTCTTCCAGACAGAACCAAAATGATTTGGCTGGCATTCTCGGGAATGAACTCAGTGCTTGGCACAGAGTAGACGTGCATGAACATTTCTGGGGAAGAAGGATGGATGGATAGATGAAGAGGGAGATTATGTCTAGCTTTGGGGAAGAGGTGCTCAGCTGAGCTGAGCCTGCAAAGTGAACACGATTGCAGCCCCTGGGGCTGATGCGATAGGAACACAAGGGTGGAATACGGGCCAAGGCCGGGCAGCACGGCATCAGGACGAAAGGGAGAAGTCCAGGTTGGGCCGCAGGATCGAATATAGGATGCATACTGCAGGGAGGAACATGGGAATCGATCCCAGGGGTTCCTCAGGATTAACAGCAAACCATTCATAGCTGGGGATGCCGACGCTTCCAGTAGCATTCCCTCTCCTTGGTACTTGAGAGATCATTTAAAAAAAAGGGGGAAGGAAGAGGTAAGGAGCAAGGTGGTCACAAGGCTTGGTTACTTACGGTTCACAATTGAGACAGGGTGTTTGTCGGAGGATGTGGGGTGCGATTTGCTGGAGAAGGCTGATGGACAGAAGAATAAGCCATCGCAGACAACGTTCCGAGGAGTCTGGATCTGGTTGTTGTTGGGTGCCATTGACCCATGCACAACAGAACAAACACTCCCCTTTCCTCACAATCGTACCTACGCTTGAGCCCCGTGGTTGAAGCTGCGGTGTCAACCCGTCTCATTGAGGGCCTTCCCCTTGGTCGCTGCCCATCTACTTTACCACACTTCTGCAAGGATGGGTCTCTCCTGAGAGTATGTCCAAAGTAACATGAGACAAAGTCTCTCCCTCCTGGCTTCTGAGGAGCACTCTGGTTGTATTTCTTCCCATCCAGATTTGTTTGTTCTTCTGGCAGTCCATGCTACTTTCAATAATCTTCGCCAGTATCACAATTCAAATGCATCGGTCCTGCTTTGCTCTTCCTCATTCCACGTCCAACTTTCACGCGCATCAGAGGCGATTGAAAATGCCACGGTGTGGGCTGAGCCCCGGTGGCGTAGTGGTTGTGCGTGGGACTGCGGCCCACTGGGACGGAGGTTCACTTCCAGCAGTGGGGCTGGGCCTCCTACTCCCACCACCGGAGAGCCGTGATGCCCCCCCCCCCCAAAAAAAAAAAAAGAAAAGAAAATGCCACAGCGTGGGTCAGAGAGGAAGCTGGTTGATGGACACAAATAATGTCAGGGTTGTGGGTCTCAGAGTTTCGGCTAGTCTACGATGGAATAAGCCTGGTGAGAAAATAGCACCATGGTTGGTCCTGAGCCTCGGGGTTTTTTCCTGAGTCTTGGTGAGGCTGTGGGTTAGGCTTCTAATGGAAAGGTTGGTGGTTCAAACCCATCGGCTTTCTGCAGAAGAAAGATGAGGCTGTCCGCATGAAGATTTAGCAGGGGGTCCTCAAACTTTTTAAACAAGGGGCCAATTCACTGTCCCTCGGACCATTGGAGGGCTGGACTATATTAAAAAAAAAAACTTTGGGGGCTGAGCCCCGGTGGCATAGAGGTTGTGCGCGGGACTGCGGCCCACTGGGATGGAGGTTCGATTCCAGCTCCACGGAGCAAAGGCTGGGCCTCCTCCTCCCACCACCTGAGGGCAGTGATGCCCTCCCCCCAAACAAAACAAAACAACAAAAAAACCAACTTTGAACAAATTCACTGCGGGCCCCGGAAGAGTTAGCTGCTAAGTAGGACAACAGTGATGGCAAGAACACCTGGCGGGCCGGATAAATGTCCTGGTCAGGCCGCATGTGGCTCGTGGGCCGTAGTTTGAGGACCCCTGATTTCCAGTCTCTGAAACTCCATGTGATGTTTCCCAGAGTGGATGATATTGTCCCCTTGGGGGCAAACCAGGAAACTGGATCAAACCAGGAAAGCTGCAGAAGCAGATACCTACACTTTATCCTGGGTTACCAGATATAGAACAAAAGTTTTTAATTTCCCTGGGGGGTAGGGGGGGCTTCTGAAAAAAGAAATATATATATATATATATATATATATATATATATATATATATATACAAACTCAGAGGGGCTCTGAATATACATATATGTATGCAAATATTCAGAGCTCTCCTGGCAACTTACATATCTTTTTAACTAATCATCTCTTTGTAAAAAGGGACGGTAGGGTCCCATGGGAACGGATGCTAGGGCTGGGCTCCCTGGCAGTGGGTTTTGTTTGCTTGGACTTTGGGTGTGCTAGGAGGCAGCATGTGGCTGCTACATCTTTGAGGCACCAGGGCCGGGTACTCTTCTTTGTGTCGATCCTACACACCAGCTGTCGAGAGAAAAATCAAGAAATTGCCCTGGATTTGCTGAAAATAGATGTGATTCTTCAAACAAAAAGGTGTGTGGGCATCTCATTTGAGGATTTGAAAACTCAGGTCCGTGGTATTCTTGAAAGATATTTTTATCTAAGGAGGCTTTTCATGCTGCAAACATTCTGTATGGCACCAGGCAAGTCACTTCACCCCGCTGAGACGGAGTCTTCTGGCCTGAGGAATGTGGGAAGACCAGTATCTCTTTTGCAAGTACGTGCCTCCAAGGGCTGAGCTCAGTGAAATAATAGAAAGGCGACTGTAAAAAGACTTGGGGGGGGGCGCAATTTTATCATCTTTTCCTTCCACCTCCCCCCCCCCCCAAATGTTTTGAAGCCATCATTTCCTTGTTTAGATTTTCACACAGTGTCAAGCACAAAACTAGCTGCCACGAAGTGGTCTTCCTTGTCCTTACGAATACCTCACTGTCATTCTCACTGCCCTTTCCAAAGAACAGGTAACACACAGCCTCTCACAGGAAGTTCCTAGGTCTCTTCCATTATTTTCCAGAAACAATATATTAGGGAGTGATTTTAAACAACACACAAAGAACACAGAACCTGTGGAAGGAAATAATGTGAGCCTCTTAAGGGTCTTACGAAAAGTAAAGAAAGAATAGGACCGAGAAGCACTACTAACTAGAAGTTACAGTCACACACACACACACACACACGAAGTTGTAGTCATAAATCGACCATGCAAACAACCCTTACATAGAAGGGTTGCTTATCTGCTTGTATATCAGACCCGATACATGCTTAAGAGCATTTACTTTGTCTAGGCTAGCAAGAGAAATTTAAAGGGGCATGGGGGAGTCAATGATATTCATGGGCACATTGGTTACCTTCCGTAGCAGCTAATAGGGTACTAGGGATAAACATCCGGACTGGGTCATCAATTAAATTGACCCCATGATGACTTGGCGCTCTGGTGGCATAATGGGTTACATATTGGGCTGCTAAGCACAAGGTCAGCAGTTTGAAACCACCCTGGGAAAAAGATGAAGCTTTCCACTCCCCTTAAAGATTTACAGTCTTGGAAATGCCCAGGAGAGAGTCTGTCCTCTCCTCTAGGGTTTCTGTGAGTCTGAATGAACGCAATGGCAGTGAGTTTGGTTGATGGGCCGGTTGTTGTTTGACGTGACAAAGGACATGACCTTGGCCAAGTCATATGACCTCTCCAGGCTTCTAGGTTTTCATCTGTAAGACGGGGAAGATGATAACACAGGCTTCATGGGATAGTGCAAAGCATCTAATAAGAAAATGTATTCAAAGGTTTGGGCCAGCCGTTGATTCCTTGAAAGTCTCAATAAAATCGAGTGATTTTTAAGTGTTTACCCTTAAATCGAAGTACGCCTCTGGATTCAAATACCAAGTTACAGCAAATACAGAGACCAGAGGAGCATGCTACATGCCACTGGGGGAATGCTGTCAGTGAAATCCTGACTGACAGGCACACCACAGGACCCAGAACCTGATTTCACCCACGACAAAGAGATGAGGAGGTAGATTCGCACAACCGACCAAAGTGCAATGGATCCCTGTTGGTGCAGTGGTTATGTGTTGTTGGGAGACTGTGATCCATAGGGTTGAAACCATCAGTAACTCCATAAACAGTTACCGTCTTGGGGTCACAATGACTCAGCATTGACTTGATGGCAGTGAATTTGGATTTTTTATTTTTTTAATGGAGAATAGATTCCAAAGATTCTCACAGAATACCTTTTCAGAAGTGGGCTTTTTCCTCTTCCTGTTCATCTTAATCTGGAAGCACTAGTGAAGCCGTCTCACACAGATGACCCGTCTGGGGTCATTTGAAATACCAGTGCCCTAGCTTTCAGTAGCACAGCAACAGTCAGGCCACCCTGAGACAATAGACTGACAGATCAATGCTGCCAAAGAACAAAATGTCACTTTGAGGACTCAGGCGAACCTGACCTGAGTCACAGACTTTATTTTCACTCACCTCATAGTTCTGCAAAAACTGGACACCAGATAAGGAGGACTGGAGGAGAATTCACACGTTCAGGTTGTGGTGTTGGCACCGAACACTGGATCAACCAGGGACTGTCAGAAGAACAGACAAGTCTGTTTTGGAAGGCAGAAGGCATACAGCTAGACTATTCCTTAGAAGTGGGGATGGCATGCCTTCTTCTCATGTGCTTTGGACATATTATCGGGAGGTCCCAGTGCCCAGAAAAGGTCACCATGCTTGGTAAAGCACAGCATCATAAAAAAGTGAGAGGAAGACCCTAAATAATATGGATTGGCACAGTGGCTGCAACCATAGACTCCACTATTACAATTTGTTTGGATCCTGCTGGACCAGACAGGATCTCATGCTGTTGGCCACAAGGTCACTATGGATCAGAACCAACCCAATGGTATCTGACCATAACATATATAACACGTATATTACATGTTATTGTTCTGACTATGGGCCATCAAGTTTACTCCAGATCACAGTGACCCCCATACTCCAGTGAGTTTTCTTGGTTATGATCTTTATGAAAGCAGATCGCCAGGTCTTTCTCCCACAGAACCACGGGAAAGGTTCAAAGCAGATGAGTGTCTAACTGTTGTGTCACCCAGGCTTCATCCACACACGTGTGTAGGTGTGTTACCCAAAAAGTCTATGGGTAAACTAAGGCACACTTGGTAAAATAGAGTCCATAAAACAGGGGGAAAGTCTCCGTGAACTAGATTGACAGAGACACAGAATGACTCCCCATCATTGGCCGCTGTTATCATGGTGGTACATGCCTGCTCTGTCTCCCTCCCTGGACTGAGTCCAGAGCCAACAAGAATTTGGCTTGTAGAGTGATGGGCTCCCCTGGTACATACCTGGCAGAAGGGCTTTAGAAGTTTCGCCATCTCTCTTCCTAGCCCTATCTTTCATTTAGGGGGGAAATTTGGAGGCGCTAAATTGGGAACGGAAATTTTGCATCTGACCAAAGGTATGTGCAAACACATGTTGACAAATGAGGTCAAGCTTTCAAAATACCCCTTCTCTGACACATGAGTCAAGCCCCACGCAGTGGGCTTACTATTTACCATACATGACGGCACGTTCGCTCAGCGCCCAGCGGGTCTCTTGCCAGGAGTTATATTGGAGGGAGTTACTCATTGGAAAATGTGGCTGCATTGCTCAGATTGAGATCTGAACTTGGACTTCCAGGGATTTCGCCCAAAATAAGCTGAATTCCTCCGTTATAACTGTTAAAGGAATGCAGCCAAGGCATCTGTGTGCCAGGCCAGCGCAGGCTCCTGCTGGGGAAAGGATGGGTCTGGATGAGGGGGTAAATGACCACGGATTTCAGCCGGAGAGCGGAGAGCACTGTGAGCGTTAGTGCCCTTGCAGTTGCTCACGCATTCTCGGATTCAGTTATTCATCCACTCCCTTGGCGGTCTTTTCTCTCTTTTGATCCCCTAAAAATGAGAGCTAGCCCTGAATTAGTACTTCTTATATGTCAGGCACTGTGCTTAGCGCCTTATATGCTATCATGTTATACAATCCTTTCAGCGTGAGGTGCCCTTGACGAGACGCCGACTCATGGTGACCTTATGCACAACAGAACGGAACATTGCCTGGTCTTGAGTCGGCCCCTCACTAGGGAGTGGGGGTGGGAGGTTGCCAGTTTATCTCACCGAGAGTCTCCGGTGTCCTTGTGGACTCTCTTCATCAAAACACAGTGTCCTCCTCTAGCCCTTGACATCCCCCTAAGGACTTGGTCCAAAGTGAGCATGTAAAACAATGTAATTCATAGGGTTTTCAATAGTTAAATTTCAGAAGTAGATCGCTAGGTCTGTGTCAGACAGGGTTCTCTAGAGAAACAAAACCAGGACACTAATAATTTTATATATAGTTATATAGATAGGAAGATACCTAACGTAAGAAATAATGAGTTAACTATCTACAAAGCAGTATGAATGGCTCATTGCAACTCACTTGGCTAATACACTGACAGTTCTTTGAGTCTTCAGGGCCGCCGGATAATCCTCTGTAGAGCAATTCAGGCTATCCCACCACAGCAGCAAACAACAAAGCAGGTCACCAACAGTCAGCCAGATGACAGGGTCTGATGGTCCCCAGCTCAAGAGATGTATATTCCAGGAGCATGGCCAAGCAACCTCAACTTACAGCGACACAGTCCATGGATTAGATGTCCCATGGGTAGTGTAGCTTGCAAATGGAGGGAGGCACAGGACAAGCAAAGCTTGTCCAAAGTTCCAAGAGGAAGAGTGAGAAAGGCGAGGCTCACAGAGCCATTTATCTCTCTGCTCTTCAATTAACCTCACATGTGTTCATTGGCCATGTTGGCACAACAAGCCTACCTATCACAAGGTCTTTGTGTTGTTTTTTTTCCTAGTTTGTCTCGGTCTGAAAACTGTTTGCGTGGTAGCATAACTTCCAGAGTCAGGGCAACACAGAAGCCACCACTCAATAGCTCTGTGAAATAAGTCTATTTTATTCTATGCTAGGGTCAAAAGTTTGGGCTCAAACTATACCAGATGTGTGGGAAATATAGAAATATTTTATTTTGTCTTTAATTAGGATAGCCTCCTTCCCGAGACCTCACTCACTCACATGTGGGGATAGAATGAGCTAAGTAACTAATCTAAGTGAGATCTTTGTCTGAACAGATCATTTAGATGTACACACAGCGTGCGTGCACATGTGCAGACACACACACACACACACACCACATGCACTCATGAGAGTCTTCAAAAAGTTGATGGAAAATGTGTATTTATTATTAACTAGGAAACTTCTTAAAATGCAAAAGTTGTCAGAGATGGCAAAGTTTTCATTGGGTAGGAGACATAATGCCCTCTGATTTCAGTAAACCTATAATATTATTATCAATAAAGTTGAATATTCATATTTTAAACTATACATGAATATGGTTGTACCAAAACAAACTTGATATACCATGTCTGAAGAGTATTCAGTTTGAGGTACTATGAAGGATAAGACAGTGGTATTTTTTAAAGCCCCTTTCCGTGGCTAAAAAAGAAGGGAAAGTGGCTGAGTCCTGGTGGCCTAGTGGTTGTGTGCTGGGACTGCGACCCAGAGGGTTGACAGTTTAAACCCAGCAGCAGCTCTCTAGGAGCAAGACTGGGCTTCCTAATCTCATCAGGACAGTGATGCCACACACACACACACACACACACACACACACACACACGAGGGACCGTAAAACTGAAGTAGACTTGGAGTCTTCAATGATGTTTCAACAAAGTCGGGGAAAGTAAACCATGTCAATGCAGGTTTATTTAAAACATTTAAAAAATATAACAACCTTATCAGAGCAACATGAATTCTGCTACAATTGAGGCAAGAGCAAATAGCAGATTTATGGGAAAGCTTGAGGGGGAGAATGGAAAAGTCATTGATACTTTAAGCAAGGCTTATGGGGACAATGCTCCCGGGAATCAGCAGTTTGCAAATGGATGACTCATCTTCCAAAGGGATGAGACAACGTGGAAGATGAAGGCCACAGTGACAGCCCATCCACCTCCGTTTGGGAGGCATCAAACTCTGGTTTCTGCCCTGATTGAAGAGAACAGGCAACCGACTGCAGAAGCAACAGCCAACCCCACAGACGTTTCAATTGGTTCCGCTTACGCAGCACCGTGGGCAAAAATGAAAGGCGAGCAAACATTTTGCTTGATGGGTACCCAAACGCTTGTGCCAAACATCAGAGCAAAGCTTTCAACAGGATTTTCAAACACGTGGGGTCAGGATCCTGAAACATGCTTTGGCAGAACGGTAACAGGAGATGAAACATCGCTTTACCACTAGGATCCGAAAGACAAAGCCCAATGGAAACAATGGTTCCCCAGAGGTGGAAGTGGTCTAGCCAAAGCAAAAGCAGACGTGTCCAGAGCAAAGGCTGTGGAAACAATCTTGAAAGATACTCATGGCGTTTTGTTGACCTTCGAGGCCCAGAGCATAAGAACAGCTGCCTGTTAGGAGTCCTTTGCGGAAGTTGGTCGAAGCTTCGGAGGAAACGTCATTAGAGGGTCCTTCTCCA
This sequence comes from Nesogale talazaci, assembly GCA_004026705.1. Lineage (NCBI taxonomy): Eukaryota > Metazoa > Chordata > Mammalia > Afrosoricida > Tenrecidae > Nesogale > Nesogale talazaci. Next base: position 11,859 of record PVJH01009755.1, on the reverse strand, counting down.
CTATGAAATAATCAACAAGGGCAACGAGGGACATCATTTGGCATCAGCTTTTAGCTCTGACTCCTTCTGACTTTTGTCCCTATTCTTTATTTTATTTTTAGCCATCACTGCCCTCTGGTAGGAGTGGGAGGCCCAGCCTTGCTGCTGCTGGATTTGAACCGCCATGCCAGTCGGCCACAGTCCTGCACTCAACCACCATGCTACCGGGGCTCAGCTTGTCCCTATTCTTTAAAAAAGAATGTATTTTTTTTTTTTTAAAAAGAAGGTATTTAAAAGGTACCTGTTTTTCTTTAGCAATGTAATGAAGCTTACATTGACATGGTTTAATTTCCAGGACCCTAGGTTCGTAGGTATGGACAAAATTGCTGGCATCATGACCTACGTTGGTAGAGATTATGTTGAGAAATAAAAGTTATAACTGTAATTTTTAGCTTTTAATTAAATTATTCCAGGAATTTTTAGAAGTCTCATTGATAGCCTTCCCCTACTTTTTTTTTGTAAAAGAGAATGGTAAGTCATAATATTTAACTTTAAGTTGTCTATAGGAAGAGAAGAAGAAGGTACAGAAATAAGGATTACGGCTGGACTTCTCTGAATATACCTTGTTTTGAAGATAAGATTTTTGGAGTTATGTTAGATATCTTGGGAATTAGGAAAGAACCTCGATCCTTGGTTCTGCGCGAAAACGAATTTAAGCCGAAACCTGGTTTGTGATTCAAACAAGTTTTATGAAAACTAAAGAAGTTTTAGGTTTACATTGGCAACCAGAAAATGCCTCATCATCGTCTGCCAGCCGGGAAACTGCTTGAGGGAGGGATGCAGTCAGCTCAGGGCCGCATCCTGATATCCTACCTAGTAGGACAGCCATTTGGAAAAAGCCTCTCCAAACTACTAACATAGCAGTTTTCAATCCTCCTGCGGGGAGGTGTGGTTTACGACCCTGGTCGACCCCATTGGCTGAATTGTGCTCACCTGGCCCAGGTGAACCCACCCAATTGTAGCCTTGCTGGCTGGAAACCTGGGTCTCCAAGCATGCGCAGTGTGCTTTATATCTGTGAGCTTTAATGGATGTCCTTTCCCTGCTCTAGATAGCGACCTATCATAAACATGTTATACACCTATAATAAAATTATTAAAGTTTGGCTGAGTCCTTGTGGCGTAGAGGTTGTGCACAGGACTGCGACCCACTGGGATGGAGGTTCAATTCCAGCTCACAGAGCAAAGGCTGGGCCTCCTACTCCCACCACCAGAGGGCAGTGATGCCTAAAAAAAAAAAAAGCTAAAAAAAATTATTAAAGGTTTTTTTTTTTTCAAAGGATCATGGCCAAAGCAGCTAAAACAAATAGGAAAAAAAATGAACCTAACTCTTTATCTAATTGGTGATATAACCACACAGAGGAAAAAGTATCCCTGGTGACCTTAAAGCAAGAAACTTGAAGGCACACCCTAATGAGGTATACAAAACAAATTGCCTGTTGCAGAAAAGAAAAGTGGGAGAAAGATAGGAAGGCAAAGGAAAGAAGGAAAGAAATCCCAAACAATTTTCAGGAATTACATGGCAGATGATGATGCTGATATTACACACATGCGGCAAGAGACCTCTTAAAATATGAAAAGGCAAAGGTGTCACTTGGAAGATGAAGGTGGGCCTTCTGCACGTTGTAGAATTTTCCATTGCCTCACATGTATAAAATCTAAGAAAATGGATAAAACCTAAGAAAAATGGATGACACTGAATTACGGTGTTGGTGAAGGAGAGTGACTAGACCGTGGACTGCAAGAACAGACAAGTCTGTCTTGGACGCAGTGCAGCCGGAATGCTCCTTAGAAGCAAGGATGGTGAGACTTCACCTGACATACCTCAGATCCCTTATCAACTGGAGGCATCCAAGTAGACGTTCAGCAAAAAAAAAAAAAACAGGAGGAAGACCCTCAACAAGAAGGATTAGCGGGCTGAGCCCCAGTGGCGGGCGTAGTGGTTGTGTGCGGGACTGCGGCCCACTGGGATGGAGGTTCAATTCCAGCTCCACAAGAGCAAAGGCTGGACCTCCTACTCCTACCACCAGAGGGCAGTGATGCCTAAAAAAAAAAAAAAAAGAAGAAGGATTAGCAAGAGGCAGCAATGATAAGTTCAATGCTAGCCATGAGGGCACTGGCAAAGTTTTGTTTGCCCCTAGATAAGATTGCTTGGAGTTGGAAACAGCCCAAAGCGCCTAACAAAAGGCAAGCGTGGATGTCGTTATCCTACGACTCTTCTGGGTCTCTTGCTGGATGCCATTAAATTGATTCTGACTCACAGCAACTGTACTACAGGCGAGAGTGGACTGGCCCGCAGAGTTCCCTCGCCTCCCTGGGCTGTAATCTGTATGGGAACAGATTGCCAAATCTTCCCAGCCCATGCCCTGCCCCCACAGAACTGCTGGTGATTTTAAACCCCGACCTTTCAGTTGACGGCGAAGCACTTTAGCCAGCGCACCACCAATCTCTGTGCTATGTGCATACCAAGGGATAACACAAATGAGTAGTTCTGTTATACAAAACCCAACCCAAACCAAGCTTACGCCTATCAAGTTGATGTGGATTCCTAGTGATCCTGTAGGCCAGGGTAGAACTTCCTGTTCCTGAGACTGGAATTTTTTAAGGGAGCAGAAAGCACTGTCTTTCCGCTGGACCTTGTGGAGGGCAGCCCAGTGCATGACCACGATGTCACCAGGCCTCCATCTGTTAAACAAGGGTAAGTAAAACAACATATTACTACTTGGCTTCCCTTTCGCATACACATGGGTTTATTCTAAATAAAATGTCTTTAAACATGTTTTTGCTTCAGAAACGCTCCTTCAGACATAAACTTGCTTCATTAGGGTGCCTATTAGAAAAGGGATATTTTGAAGACAAATGGATACATAAGCAAATGCGATGAAGAAAGCTGATGGTGTTCAGCTATCAAAAGATACAGCGTCTGGGGTCTTAGGGACTTGAAGATAAATAAGCGGCCATCTAGCTCAGAAGCAACAAAGCTCACATGGAAGGAGCACACCAGCCTGTGTGACCACAAGGTGTGGAAGGGATCAGGTATCAGGCACCAAAGAACAAAAAAAAGCATTGTGAATGAGGAAGAGGGCAGATTGGGGACCTAAGACCCATCTTTAGGCAACTGGAAATCCCTTTACAGAAGGATCATGGGAAGGAGACAAGCCAGTCAGGGTGCAGTGTAGCAATGATGAAACACACAACTTTCCTCTTGTTCTTTAATGTTTTCTCCCCCCCTCCCCGCCCAACTATCAGAATCCCAATTCTACCTTACAAATCCAGCCAGACCCAGAGGATGTGGATGTGCATTGATGTAGATAGGAACTAGAAACACAGGGAATTCAGGACCAGTGCTGAGAGGGGTGATACCAGGAGGGTGGAGGGAGGGTGGCATAGAAGGGGGGAACCGATGACAAGGATCTACATATAACCTCCTCCCTGAGGGACAGTCAACAGAAAAGTGAGAGATGTCGTCGGACAGTGTAAGATATGAAAAAATAATAATAGTTTAGAAATTATCAAGGATTATGAGGAAAGGGGGAGAAAACAATGAGTTGATACCAAGGGCTTGAGTACAATGCAAATGTTTTGAGAATGATGGTGACAACATATGTACAAATGTGCTTGTTACAATGGATGAATGGGTGGATTTTGATAAGAATTGTCTGAGTCCTCAATAAAATGATAAAAAAAAAGAATGATGAGAGAATCCAAAAAAAATTAGGAGAGAGATTTTATGCCTTGGGCAGTATGGGGACCTACTCTGAGGTTATGAATAATATAAATTTGTTAACAAATTCAAATGGACATCTTCCCAAATCATTTAAGCTTTGCAATTGATTACAGGAAAACTGATCCATATAAAATAACAATTTTTGAATGGATCAAGTATTTGAAGGAAGGGGTGGAAGACTTCAAAGATGAGTGTGAACAGATATGTTGAGGAAAAATAGTTTCATATTTATTGATCTAAACGAATGAAGCGCCTGCGACTGAAATCCAGAAGCTGGTAGAAGAGTGTAGAATCACCATTGGTGTAATAGCTACTGACCTTGGAATCTTGCAAGGTTTGGCATTTTCATTTTTTTTTTTTTAGGCATCACTGCCCTCTGGTGGTGGGAGTAGGAGGCCCAGCCTTTGCTCCTTGGAGCTGGAATCGAACCTCCAACCCAGTGGGCCGCAGTCCCGCGCACAACCACTACGCTACCGGGGCTCAGCCCGGCATTTTCATTTTTAAGCAAACATCTTGACCTCTGCAAGCTTTTGACTCAATGGATACCAAAAGGATGTGTGGAGGGCAGCTAGCTCAAAGAGCTGATCTTTCTATCAGTCTTTTAAGTAAGATCAAAATTATTACCAAAGAGGGCACCTGTTAACCCATGGTGTGTGATGATATTGTTAATATGCAAAATATCACCACTAAAAGATGGAGTGTTGATAAAAAGTAAGGCTCTGGGTGATCATGTGCTTGCCGCCCTTCAGTAATTTTGCCCGGATGAGAAGTAGAGGAAATCTGACTGGTTGATATGACTTCAATAGATACTGTGGCAAGGAAGGAGATGAGCTCAGGGCTTTGGAGTTACAGTTCAAGCACAGCACAGAAGATCTCAAAGTTTCTATCTGTCCTCTGAAACAAGGTCATATTTCCTCTAATATAACAGAGCTAATTATTATCAGAAACTAAACTTGGAGTCTTACCGTAAGAATGGCTGGCTGAATTACAATGTCAACTGAATTCATAGCCTTAAATGATGTCTCATATTAAAGTGAGGACCTCAATTGAGAAGAAATGGGACCTTAAAAATTGGGGGGGGGGGCTGAGCCCCAGTGGCATAGTGGTTGTGCGCGGGACTGCGGCCCACTGGGTTGGAGGTTCAAATCCAGCAGCAAGGCTGGACCTCCTACTCCCACCACCAGAGGGCAGTGATGCCCCAAAAACAAAAAAACAAAAACAAAACAAACAAACAAAAATTGGTATGGGGATGTATTAGTAGATAATCAGAAAGATGGGACTCTTGAGTCCCTAAATTCCATGGAGTCATTTCAGCCAAAAATCATGTCACTCCTCCCAAACCATTATGCTCTCCACCCACCTTTGTAGATAGGAGCTCAACTGTGGGAGCACAGAAGCCCCATCACTCAGTTGAGCTGTTAGCTGCAAGTTCAGCAGTTTAAAAACACTAGCTGCTACTCCCACCACTGGAGAGCAGTGATGCCCCCAAAACAAACAAACAAACAAACAAACAAACAAACAAAAAAGCTGCTCCTCGGGAGAAAGATAAGACTCCCATAAAGAGTTACAATCTGGGACACACACTGGGGTAGTTCTACCTTGTGGAGCTATAAGATCACTCTGAATCTGAATGGACTCCACAGCAGAGGGTTTTATTGGTGCACACAGATAAGATGCCTTGGGCTATATTTGGGGTTCTATTGTTGAGCATTTCAGAAAACATCCTCACCTGACCTGTGAAAACAGCATGGCAAGAGGCCACCCATGACCTCTTCTGGCTTTCCTACTGCCAGGAAGCAGAGCTCAAGCACACCTCCACCCTCCATCTTTTTAAAAATATATATCTATATCTATATATATTTTAATATATCTATTATGACCCCAAGCATGGCTCCTACAACAGTCTACTTCTCTGCTGGGCTCCATAATTCATTGCAGTGGTCACACAGCACTGACAGATAATACAGCTGAAGATGTTTATAGGCAAAGTTAACGAGTTACAACAAGTCAGAATCAATCACAGTAAGGCTACAGGAACTGGGCCAGGGCAATGCCTCTCCACACTCAGCAGCCAAATCTCTCTCTCTGGTTCTCATCTTCTCAGCCATGTGGTCTCTTGATGTCTGCCTCTGCGAAACAGGAGGCCTTCTCCCTGCTGCAGTCCCTATTGCTTCTCACACTTCAGACAGAGACCTTGAACCTGCTCCACTAATGGCTCCTCTCCCGATGGTTCTGGGATTTTTTTGGGTCTGTTTCTGAGAGGCCATTTAACCTCAGAAGTATAGCTTTGATAGAGGTAGGATTTTTGTCTTCCAGCAGATCATATCCCCAAGAAAGCAAAGTGTGCTGACTTGGTTTACACATTGTACTAAAGTGAAGACTCTGAATACATCCCACCCTAATCCTCTAACAGAGAACTCACTCTGAAATGAAATTATAATCCAGAGAGGCTAGAATTTATAGACCAGCACACACAAAATAGGTGATCAGTCCAGAGAGGGGCGATCTCACCCTCAGGGACTTGTCTGGACATGCCTTGGATGGAATTTGGGATGGTCTGGTCAAATGTTTAAGGGTCATGCTCTGACCAAGAAAGTCAGAAGATCTCAGAGCCAATTCTGTAAACGATTCTAATCTGCAATAGTGTATGTGTCCCAAACAAACAGAACTGTATGTTTTCCACTTCTGTAGTCCTGCCTTTAACTGTGATGAGTTGATTGGCCACCAAGCAGGGTTTTTCGACCATTTCCTTTGTTTACATGTCCTGTTGGAGGAACCAGGGGGATGTGAATCCTTTGGATACCATTCATTATGTCTTTATCCGGTTGATCTCCCTCACCCAGATGGTTTTTCCTTGCCTTGTTTAAGACTTAATAAAGGAGTATCCATAAACTAGAGTTGGACTTGGGGTTACTTTTCCCTCTGCAACATTCTAAATAGCTCCAAGAGTTTCTGTGTAAAATTTTGTCTCCTTGTTTACTCCCAGCCACTCGCTATGCTGAAGAGGGACTACGCTCCAGTGTCCAGCCTGAGGCACTGTTTGACTTGACATTCTTTAAGGAAGGGTAACAGAGATGGAAACAGACCTAGAGGGAGGGAGGACCTGCTGAGAAACAGTTCCTTCCCACTTGGATATTTTTAATGAAGCAATGCTTTGGAGTTACCTTCTTATTTCATAAACACATGAATCCAAGAAGTCATCGAGACCTGTGCCTCTGTCTCTAGAATTTGCCTTTATCTTTCATCCTCTGTCCATTCTGATGGTTGTTACCTGTGGTGGAGTAACGATGGAGATATATATTTTTTTTGACAAGGCACCCACTGCCATCGAGTTAATGCCAACCCATAGGGTCAGGGTAGACTTGCCCCTGTGAGTTTCTGAGAGGAGCATTTTATGTGCGTAGGAAGCCCCATCTTTCTCCCACGGAGTGGCTGACGGTTTTGAATTGCAGTTAGCAGGCCAGTGCATAAACCACTACACCACCAGAGTTCATTGCGGGGGGAGGGGCCGAGTATTAGTAGACCTTTAATAAATATTTGTTGGAAAAATAGGTAGAGAGGGCTTCCTACTCCCACCAGGGCAGTGATGCAGGGGGAAAAATAGGTGGATAAATGAATGGAGCCTAGTTTAATTTCTCTGGGATCATAACTCATCAAGTATTATCACTAATCTACATGAAAAAGTGTCTCGTTCAGTTTCCTAACTGTAAATTGGCAGAAACAACGACGCTCCTACCAGTCTTATCCCTTGACACATGGTTATTGGAAAGAGCAAATGAGACGTGACAACTATAAAGCACTAATCATATAGAGATCCCCGAATAAAATTAGAGCCAAGAGCTTAGCCTCAGCCTGTTTTCAGGAAGAGAGGATGATGTGACTCCATATTACCCAATATTAGCCACCAATATTAGCCACCGCAGTCTAAGAAACTCCGTGGAAAAGGTCCTTGTTGGTCCCAGGACTTCCAGGCGCATTCAGTTCCTAGAGTTGTCCTAGCCGAATCGTACAAAAACCCTACTCCCCGTCAGTCTGTTCCGACCCTATGGACACGGCGGAACCGCCTGTCCAACTTGATTTTGGAGACTAACCATTTATGAGAGTTGAAAGTCTCATCTTTCAGCTGTTGGTTTCCAACTGCTGACCTTGCAGGCTGACTCATAGCCGCGATGCCAGGAGGACTTCTTTTAAAATAGTACAAAGTTAAAATCAAGATGTTGGCTGGGTCGTGCTCTCTCCGAAGATTCCAGAGCAGTCGCTCTCAACCATCTTTATGCTGTGACCCTTTCACACAGTTCCTCGTGTGGTGGTGACCCTCAACCATAAAAATTATTTTTGTTGCCACTTCATGATTGTCATTTTAATATTGTTATGAATCATAATGTAAATACCTGATATTCAGGATGTTTTTTTTTTGTGTGGGGGGGGGACATCACTGCTCTCCGGTGGTGGGAGTAGGAGTCCCAGCCCCACTGCTGGTCCCAGTGGGCCGCAGTCCCGCGCACAACCACTACGCCACTGAGGCTCAGCACCAGGATATGTTTTCATTGTGACAAATTGAACATGATTGAAGTATATTGATTAATCACAAAAGCAATAAGTCATTGTAGATTGTGAAATATTTCTTTCTAATTACAAATCAATGAAATGTTGTCTTGAAGCATGGTGTAGGGAGTAACAGTCTCGATATAACAATGGTAAATACATTGCTACACTTGGTGACAGTATGCGTAAAAAGTCAATGTCAGTGTGAAGGTTGCAATCGGCATATCTGCATGTGGGCGGACCCGCCTGGAGCCGGACAGAGGAGTGGTGTCTTGGTTCCTGAGACCATCAGAAATATGTGTTTTCCAATGGTCTTAGGTGACCCCTGTGAAAGGGTTGTTCGACCGCCAAAGGGGTCACAACCCACAGATTGAGAACTACTGTTCTAGAGAAAGATCTGTTTCTCTCTCAGCTCTGGAAGCCCCAGATTTTTCTCGATTTGTAGTTGTGCCTTCCCATGGCCCTGATTCCCCCGTCTCTGACCCTGTGCGTCTTCTCCTTTGTGATAACGACACTCAACTCCAACACCCAGTATCACCCGCTGCATGGTAACTTAATGGGTGGCATCGTCAAAGTCCCTATTTCCAGGCAAGTTCCCACTCTTAAGTACCAGGGGCTAGGGATTCTATATATCTTTTGGAGCACAATTCAATCGATTAACACTGGGTTTTCAATACAAGGGACTGCGATAGGTTCAACTTTCTAACAAAACACATGGGATCAGGAGGGAGCAGGGGAAGCACGCCCCACAGTCCCCATTCCTAGGAGGTCCTCAACTTCAGAGCTAGTTTGGACTGTTAGCTGCCTTTCTTTCTCCCTCTTTTTCTTTATTCTTCTTCTTTTTAAACACAGCACACTTACATGAACTATTACTTTGGGTAGTTAAGCTAAGTTTTATCACAGGTCAGTCTCTTCATTCTATTATCTTGCTGGGTTATATAAAACGTGATCGAAAACATCATATATCATGAAATAGAAGAACGGGATGTACAACTAAGAACAGAATCTGTATAAAGACTTCACCATCACGCACCGTAACCCCTAATGTGGTTATTTTTTTTCTGTTTCAGGGACCTCTAAATTCAGACTCATTTTAAAGTAGAAAGAAAATCAATCCATTCCTCTGAGCACCATCCCACCTCAGGCCGAGTCACACAGCTTCCTCTGACTTTTGATTCAATATGACCAGTTTGCAAGGTATTTTAGAAGCTTTGGTGACATCGTGGTTATGAGTTGGGCTGCTCATTGCAAGGTTTCTAGTTCAAAGCCACCAGGTTTCTAGTTCAAAACTTTGAGGAGAAAGTCAGGGCTTTCTCTTCCTGGAAAGAGTTACTGTCTCACGAACCCATGGGAAGCATTCTGTTCTGTCTCATAGGACTTTGCTCCGTGTCTGAATCAGCCTGTGCTTGGCCGAGAGCCTGGCTTTGGGGGATTTGACTCCTGCCCTGTCACCTAGCAGTCATCCCAGAGCTCTTATGGGAATCATAAAAAGCATTTCCTGGGCGGCTGGAGAGGCCATGATGCCTAGAGGGAAAGGGTCATTTCAAGTCCCAACCTGACAAATGCTGCTTGGGCGGCCGACCTTAGGCATGATCTGGGTTGTCTTGGCGACAACTTTCTTCATCAGAGAAAGGGTTGAAGTCCCAGCAGGCCCTGTAAAGTCTAGACTCTTGGATGGGGGCTACAGTCACCTGGCTTTGGGGGCTGTAACCAAAAACAAACAAACAAACAAAAAACTGAAAAAAACCACAGGTGAATGACCTGAAAGACTAGAGATGTATCTTCTCACACTTCTGCCATCCTGTAGGGGAAGGTCCCTTGGTAGTCTTCAGCTTCTAGGGGGATTCGGGACCAAGGTTGCAGTCATCCTTGGTGTTGCTGTTTCTGACATCTCCTTGCTTGTGTGTGTGTGCTTGTGTTTTCTTTTTTTTAGACACTAAAGAGAAAAGATTAGGTTGAAGACCCAACCTAAACCATACAGCCTCATGAGCATAAAAAAGAAACCCATTATTTCCAAACAGGTCCAGTACCGAGGCATAGTGGTTAGAGCTTTACTATAACCTCTCGGGAGGTCACAACTTAACCTGTAACAGCAGAGTGAACCCAGCTTAGGCAGAGAAGGGAGCCCATGGGCCCATGTGACTGGCAGAGATTGTGCCCCAGCCAGATTCATTTGCTCAAACCGCGTCACCGGGTCTCTCGGCTTCTCCCGCTCCATGTCTCAGCAGGTTCTCATCGGTGTTGGTTTCCCCCAGAGGCAGGCTCTCCCACAGGGTGGCACAGATGGCCCTGAACAGCCCACACTGACATCCCACCAATGTAACAACCCACGCAGAAAAATGTACTTCTCCTTCCCAAGATGTCCAGAAAAAAGTCCCGTGATTAGGACTCACTGGGTCCACAGGGAGGAACCCTGGAGATGCAGTAATTAAGGGTTTGCCTGCTAAACCCCACCACGGCTCCTTTGAACTTGCCAGCTGCTCAGAGGGAGAATTCTATACCAGTAGCTTCCGTAAGGATTGTGCCTTGGAAACTGTACCAGGCCGGGCTGGCCTGTCCTAAGATAGGGGGTGAGTAGGAATCCACTCAAGCACAGTGGGTTTGGGGTAAATATTCCAAGGCCTTTCCTGCGTCAAATGCTGTGCCCAAGAGACCAGATTCTCCTGATGGCCCCATCCTGGGTTACCTGGAGACCCCAGGTGCTGGGAGTGAAAGTAGTGGGAATCATATTGCTATCAGAAGAGTGGGCACTCGGCATTGAATAGGAAGAACCACAGAGTCCATCTCATTCCTCATGATAGGAGGAGGTCTGAGTAGTGTATGCTGTTGAGCCTTAAGACGGTGAGCTGAAAAGGTGGTAGATGGAGCCTAACCGAGCCACCTTGGAACATCAAGTCTCTATGTGTCAGAAAGGACTTGCAGGCAATTGACAGCAGCATCCTGTTCAGAGGTGCCAAGCTCCACATGGAGGTGCTTCTCTCCACCTCTGAGGTTGAGTGCCTGCCCGTTCATTCACATCGCCACCGAGCCGAGGGGTCGAAATAAAGCTACTCAGAAAAAGAGACAAGAAAGGGGACCTATGTGGTGACACCAAGGTCAATTAGCATACGTTCATTCACAAAGACGATGCCCTACATCTGACTTTGGTGGGCAGCTCCTGAGGTCTCACAAGCTCCTGTGCACCCATCTAAGATGCAACTCTTGGTCTCTCCCTGTCAAGAAGAAAGAAGAGGGGCCCCAAACAAAAGTTACCTGAAACAGTCCCTCAAATGGACTAATGGATCACGTGAACGTCAGGGTCCGGAACCCTGAGACCAGAAGACCTAGATGGTGCCCGGCTACCACTACCAACTGCTCTTGAAATCGATCACTTTAGACAGTCTTGGATTGAGTGGGAGAAAAATGTGGAACCAAAGCCAAAGTCATTGAAGTGCCAAGAGGAGCTGATGGCAGGGGCTCAAGTCGAAAGCACATGTTTTGAGAATGATGGTGGCAACAAATGTACAAATGTGCTTGACACAATGGATTGCGATGATAAAATGATTTAAAAA
>PVJH01009754.1:0-77334 GCA_004026705.1 Nesogale talazaci | reverse complement strand
AATGATCACTATAATTGTTTCAAAAACAAAATTATTTTCATGAATGACAAGTGTCAAATAACATTAATAATGAACAGCAGGTTGGGACAACACTAAATTTGATGTTTTCATGCTATGCTTCCTTTTTTTTTTTTTTTGTCATGTCTTTGTCTCTAGCAGGGATAGTTCTGTCTTTGTGAATAGGTATTATGGAAAGTTTTGCCCTATCTTGAATCCTCATTGTGTAAATAGTATTCAATGATCTCACTTTTCATTTGTATAAGTCAACAATCCATGTAATTTAGTCAAAAAAACACCTATACATGTATATATTTTTGTTCTCAATGGTGCTTTAAATTCAATGCCAATGGCTAAATGTATGCTACTATCAATAGTATTACCATATACTCAATGAGGATGGTTTATAGTGTTCTTCAATAAAAGAATAATGATGCTCTAAAGTGAACCAGAGTTCCCATGTAAGCCATTGACATGTGAATGACTTTTGAGCTCACAGTTAATCATACCCATATTCTAAGAAAAATTAGTTCTTATGGTATGACCCTACTCACTACTTGCCCTCATGATGTAGTCACTGAAAATTAGGATGCTATATTATAATGTGATGAAAAAAATCAGATAATGCCCAGTTTAAAAGAAAGAATAGGTTATGGTGTCTTAAAGCTTTATTTAATTACAAGGAGCCATTTAATTGAGGCAACAGATAACTAAATCCACAGGAAATAAGCACAAATTCTGGAAACTCAAGGATTGTAACAAAATCTAAGAGCAAAAGAGGGGATGATTTTAGAACTTAAATTCTGAGCATACAGTTTTCAGTAGGCTATGAATGACAATGAAATGCCAAAATCCATTAGCAGGGTTCTTTCACAGATTGTCTCTATTCAATCCCCTCTAACCATCATCAAGGAGCATGAATAAAATTCCTATCAACAGAAATGCATTGAAATCTAGATTAATCCGAAGTATTAGGTCAAAATTTTAGTATCTTTACATTTGATCTCCTTTTATGACCCATTTTAAATTTTTTATAGTTTTTCATATTTTCTGTTTTCCTTTAGTTTTTTTCTTAGTTTTGTCATTGGGTTTTGATTTTGTATATTTTTCCATATATGAAACTCAGAATAGACAAATTTATAAAGACAATAACTGGATTAATATTTTCTATGGATGGTTGGGAAAAATGGGGAGCTAACAAAAATGGATTCAAGAAAGAAGACAATATTCTAAAACTGTGATGGTGATCGCTGGGTTAGTCCGGGTAGACTAGAGGAACAAATTCAAGGACACGCATATCGATATAAGGAAAGGGTTTATATACAAAAGGAATGGGACTTGGAGAAAGCATCCAGTTCAGTTATAAGTCTGATATTAACCCATATGCCCGAAATCAGTCTATAAAGTCTTCTTCTGACTCACGAAGTCACAGGTCACTGGGTGCAGAATCCCGGTGCTGGCAGGGCACCTCGCCTCCAGGGCTCAGGGTTCATCAACAGCAGAAGCAACTCATCCTGGCAGAGGTCTCGCTCCATGTGGCCGCCCCAACTTCAGAGGTCTGGCTCCATCAAGGCAAAGCTGTGTGGTCTCTCTGCTGGCTCCTCCAGCTTCTGGAATGCTGCCAGCTTGTCTTGTCTGTGATTAATCATCTCTCTACATCCACAAAACTGGGGAAGATAGCTTCTCATCTTCACGAGGGAAATATCACGAGATTTCCCAGAAGTCTCAGGAGAAAGCCATGCCCACATAGAGACCTCATTGGCTACTCAATGGCTATCTCCAGATTAACAGGCTAGACTCCACCCATACATTTCAATCATAAAATTAACATAAGCACATGACTGCCACAATCTCACAACCCTTTTAATTTGGTTGAACCAAATAATTTAATGATATGTAATTATATATCAATAAAACCATTAAAATGTACCTATTTATTCTACTATTGTCTTTTTCTGTTTGGATATTTAATGCTTTTAGCAAAAATTTGTAACACTAGTTACTTTTTTGTTTCTCATTCTTTTTTTAACCTTATAATTCCTACTTTCAATGTTATAAGTACTCTTTTTAAAAAGATCATTTTATTGGGGACTTCTACATCTCTTATAACAATCAGTTGTATAAAGCATGTTTATACATATCTTGCCATCATCATTTACTAAGCATTTCCTTTCTATTTGAGCCCTTGTTATCATATCCTCTTTTTACCTTCCTCCTCCCTCCCCACTCGGACCCATTGTTAAATTATAAATTACTGTGATAAGTAGGCTTATTGTGCCAACATGGGCAATGAACACATGTGGGATTAATTAAGGGTGGAGAGATAAATGCCTAAGGGAGCCTCAACTTTCTTGTCTCTTGCTTTGTGATGATCAGACCAGTATGTGGCTACCTTAGCTTGTTCTCTGCCTCAATTTACAAACGGTACTATCTGTAGTACACCTAACTCATGGACTGTGTTGCTGTAGTTTGAGGTTCCTTCAAGACATGCTTTGCCACACTAAGGGAGTACACATTGCTTGAGCCAGGGACTGGCGGTCCCTGTCATCTGGCTGACTGTTGGTGATCTACCTTGATGTTTGCTGCCTGTGGTTGGATAGCTTGAATTGCTTTACAAAGGACGTCCCAGCAGCCCTCAAGATCTGAAGGGCTAAAACTGTGTCAGCTTTCTCATGGAAGTGAGTTGCCCTGAGCCATTTGTACTGCTTTATAGATTAATTGTTTATTTCTTAAGTTACATCCATATCTACATCTATATCTATATCATCTAAATCTATGTATATAATTATTAGTGTCCTGATTGTTTCTCTTGAGGACCCTACCATAATTGGTACCAGGTGATTCTAGAGAAATAAAATAATAAATACGGGCTTCTTAAATTGGCTTTTCAGCTTGATTAGGCTTAAGAGCACTGATAATGTTATTTGTACCCCTAAACGCATGGATGAGTCAGCACTCTTCTAATCCATTGTGTGAAGTAGCAAATCTAACATCTACAGGATCACCACCAATAGATGAAGTGCTGGTTAAAGGGTCATCATATGTTTGATATTTCCCAGTAGTTTTGCCAGGATAACAAGTATAAGGAGGCTGGTTGCCTGGTCCTTCTTACAAAGGAAATTATGATTAAGGAGAGGGATAGTCTCTGAACCTCAGAAGTGTGCCTCAAGGGCTAAATAACAGACCTAAAAGCTTCCACCTATGTTACAAAGGAGAGCCTTCTCTCCTCTAGTAATAGAGCGGACTTTGCTGAGAACCAGAACCACAGTCCCATGTGATGACTGAATTACTGAATCAGTTGAATTATAGATCTAGAACAGTGTCTGATACTAAATTGAGGGCATTGATAGGTAAAAGTAGGGACCCTGAACCATGGGATGGGTATGTATGGGCTGATGATCTACAAGAGCCCCTAGAAACTATTGAGTCACCTCACTCAATAGATCCACCCTTGCCAGCTAAAGGTATTAGCTCTTTATCAACAAAACAACCCACACCTGAGCAGATTAACCAAATTATTCAAGGTGAAATGCCAGGTGGGGCTGCATCTATAGCATTGCCTGAGGGAGATGCCTGATAAGATATTGCTGAGAACCTAGAAAACAACCTCACCACCCACTATTTCCTCTAGACCTGTAACTGAAATTAAGGCTCGGAAAACTCCTAAAGGTGAGGTTGAGATGATTACCCAAGATACTCACAAAAATCTGCTCAAGTTTTCTAACACATGCAAGCAGAAACCTTGAGTATGTCCCTGGGAATGGTTACTAAGTGTGTGGGATACTGGTGTTAGAAATATAATATTAGACCAGTCTGAGTTTCTTAATATGGGACCCCTAAGCACAGATACTTCTTTCAAATGTCTCAGTGAGAGAGGCTATGAGAGAACTAATTCCTTATTTGCTTGGTTGACTGAGATATGGACTGCCAGATTGTCTAGACTAGATCAACTTGAGGTTCCTGACCTACCTTGGTGCACTGCAGAAGAAAGCATCCAAAAGCTTAGGGTAAGTGGTATGTTGGAATGGATCTATTAGGATAGTCCCATAAACCCCAAAAGGGGGTGTCCTAAGGACATAAACTTCACCACAACTATAAGGAACAAGTTTGTGAAGTAACTCTGAAGACTCCTTTAATCTCCCTTGTGGTAATCCTGAGTGTGGGTCAGGGTATATTTTGACTGTCAGAAGAGGTAAGCCCAAGTCACAGGATTACTCTGCTCCCTGCTATCCTGTGGTGTCCTCTGCTGTGATTACCAATGAGAATGATGATCAACATCTGACTTTCTGCCTCCAGTCCTGTGAATTTCAAAACTCTAAAAGTGACATACACACAAAAAAATCAGACCTCCAGGCAAGTTAATTTTTTGTGTGCACCAGGATTAACAATGGGAATTTGCCTAAGCAAACTCTGCCTACATTGAGGCTGCTTGGGCCCTGTGGTGAAAGAAAACAGGTGTTAGCACTGAAGCAACTGAAACAGGGTCGACGTGGTTTTACTTGACAGTGAGGTTGCTGTAGTACTCAAAGCAACCTGTGTCACATGGACTTACGACATTGGTGACTAGCCATGGTGTCTCTAGCAGTGAAATACATGGGATGTCTACTAAATATTTACATGATTTATACAGGCAGAAGAATGCTAGCTCAGGTGAACAGCAGCATAGACAATCATGATCACTCTATCAGTTCCCAGACCCAAGCCAATTTACAGACCCACAACTCCTAGAATGAGGGGAAAGTCAGGTCTCTATGAAGAAGGACCGGGCTACATCACCGAAGATTTGTACTGTTAGTTTTTCTTCTAGCCTTCCCCAAAGGGACCCGTAGCATTTCACAACAGTGACTGTTCACTGGAAGAAAGGAAATAATCAAACTTTTCAGGGATTACTGGACACTGGCTCTGAACTGACATTAATTCCAGGAGTTCCAAAGTGTTTCGTAGGTCCATCAGTCAGAGTGGTGACTTATGGAGGTCAAGTTATCCATGGAGTGTTAACTCATGTATACCTCACTGTGGTTCCAGTGGGCTCTCAAACCCATTCTATGATTACTTCCCCAGTTCCAGAATGCATCATTGGAATAGACATACTCAGTAACTTGCAGAACCCCCACATTGGATCCTTGAAATGTGGAATAAGTGCTACCATGGTAAGAAAGGCAAAATGGACACCAGTAGAGTTGCTGTTGCTAGGAAAATAGTAAGCCAAAAGCAATAGAGAGTTCCTGGAGGGATTCCAGAGATCAGTGCCACCACTGGAGACTTGAAAGATGCAGGGGTGGTAATTTCTAGTACATCCCCATTTATCTGACTTATTTGGTCTGTAAAGAAAACAGGTGGATCCTGGAAAATGACAGTGGATTATTGTAAATTTAATCAAATGGTAACTCCAACTGCAGCTGCTGTACCAGATATGATTTCATTGCACGAGTGAATCAATACTTCTCCTGGTACTTGGTATGCAGCTACTGAGGTGGTCAATACCTTCTTCTCAATACCAGTCTCAAAGGATCACCTGAAGCAGTTTGCCTTCAACCGGCAGGAGCACTTCCACCTCTCTTCCCCAGGAGTACGTCAACTCTTCTGCCCTGTGCCATAATTTAGTCCAGTTGGCCTCTAAGAGCCACCAAGTCACCGTGAAGCCTGAACTACCTCTCATGAACTGGGTATTGTCTAACCGACAGGCTCATAAAGCTTAACACTCCATTGTTAAATGGCAGTGGTACATATGAGATTGAGCCAGAGCAGGACCTGAAGCTACAAGTAAGCTGCATGAAGAGTGGCCCAAATGTCCACAATTTCCACTCTTGTCACATTAGTTCCTTCTCCCAGTCCGCATTTATGGCCTCTTGGGAAATTCCTTACCATACTTTCACTGAAGCACAAAAAGTCATGCTTGGTTTATGGATGACTTTGCATGATTTGCAGGTGCCACTCATAAGTGGACAGCAGCAGTACTATAGCCCCTTTCTGGCATCTCCCTAAAGGACTTTGGTAAAGGGAAATCCTCCCCTAGGGCGGGGAAAGTCTGGGAATTGGAAGGAACATGAGATGAAAATTGATGACATGGAGGTGTGTGGAAGAGGTATGTGGATGGACCTCTCTGAATGGGCCAAGAAAGTAAAGCTATTCATATTCACGTGAACATTCATCAAAGGGTTACCTCTGAAGAGGAGGACTTTAAAAATCAAGTGGATTAAATGCACTGCTGATACTGGTCTTCCTCTTTCCTCTGCCACCCTGTCTTAGCCCAATAGGCACATGAACAAAGTGGAAATGGTGGCAGGGATGAAGGTTATGAATCAAGGACTTTCACTCATCAATGCTGACTTAGCCACTGCTACTGCTGAGCTCCCTGTTTGCCAGCAACAGAAACTGCCATTGAGTTCAAGATATGGGATCATTATTTTGGGCGATCAACTGGCAACTTGGCGTCAGGTTGATTACATGGGACCTCTTCTGTCATGGAGGGGCACTGTTTTGTTCTTACTGGAATAGACACCTGAATGGATATGCATTTGCCTTCCCTGCATGCAATGCTTCTGCCAAAACTACCATTCATTGACTTCCAGAATGCCTAATCCAGCAACATGACATCGCACATAGCATTGCTTCAGATCAAGGAACTCACTTCACAGCAAATGCAGAATGATAATGGACAAATACCCATGAAATCCACTGCTCATATCATATTCCTCATCATCCTGAAGCAGCTGGCTTGATAGAATGAAGGAATGGCACCCTCAGGACACAATTATAGCACCAAGAAGGTGGCAATAACTTGCGGGACAGGGACAGTGTTTTCCAGGAAGCTGTATATGCTTTAAATCAGTGATCACTATATGGTGCTGTATCCCTAATAGCCAGAATTCATGGGTCCAGAAACCAAGGGGTGGAAACTGGAGTGACATCACTCACTATTACTCCTAGTGACCCACTTGCAGCATTTGTGTCCTGACCTTGTAATCCTATGCACTTCAGGCTTGGAGGTCCTGGTCCCAAAAGAAGGAACTCCCCTACCTAGAAACACAGCAAGGATTTCATTGAACTGGTATCAAAGAATGACATATGGCCACATTGGGCTTCTCATGTCTTTGGATCAGGAAATCAGGAAGGGTGTCACTGTACTAAGAGGTGTGATTGATCCAGATTGTACTAGTAGTACAATTGTACTAGCAGTACAAATGGAGTTAAAGAATATGCCTGGAATTCAGGAGACCCCATAGGCAGACTCTTAGTACTACTATGTCCTGTGATTAAAGAAAATGGTAAGTTACAGCTACCCAATTCTGACAAGTTGTCTAATGACCCAGACCCCTCAGAAATGAAGGTCTGGGTCAACCCACCAGGCAAAAAATCATAGCCAGCAGAGATGTTTTCTGAGGGCAAAGGTAATACAGAATGGGTAGTTGAAGAAGGTAGTTCTATCTATCCATTATGACCATGTGATCAGTTGCAAAACAAGGTTTATGATTGTCGGTTTATTTTCTTCATATGTGCTTATTGAATTTCTGTCCTTTGTTCATGTATGATGTATAAGATACAGTTGAACTCAGTGTGTTTTCATTGATATGTATGATTGATGTTTGATGTCAAGTATACATGGAAATTATATATGACTAAAGAATTGTGTATAGGCACCAAGGTGGCAAGGGGTGGGTTGTGATAGGTAGATTTATTTTGTCAACATTGACAATGAACATATGTGGGGTTAAACGAAGGGTGGACAGAAAAATGGCTCAGCAAGTCTTGTTTTTCTTATCTATTGCTGTTTGATGATCAGACCAGTGTGCAGCTGCCTTTACTTGTTCTCTGCCTCTATTTACAAGGTACAATACCTGTGGAACACCTAACCCTGTGTCATTTTTGTTTGAGGTTCCCTCAAGACCTGCTTCATTACACTACTAGAATATACATTGCTTAATCTGGGGACTGTCAGATGCTGTCATCTGACTGACTCTTGGTGACTTGGCTTGATGTTTGCTGCCTGTGACTTGATAACCTGAATTGCTCTACGGAGGACCACTTGGCAGCCCTCAAGACTTGAAGGATTTCCGGTGTATTAGATTTCCGGTGTATCACATCTCATAGATGTGAGTTACACTGTCATTGGTACTAGTTCATAGATTAATTATATATATATTTATTATATATAAGTATAATATATATATATTCCTGGTTTTGTTTCCCTAGAGAACCCCATCTAGCCTAATTACAATTTTTTAAATATCTTATAAAAACCACTGTCTCCCTTCCCCCATGATTTCTTCCACCCTCCTCTCCGCACCTTCCTCCTACCCTCCTGGTGTCACTACTCCCATTTCTGTTCCTGAGGGGTTTTTATGACCTGGATTCTCTGTATTCTGAGCTCTTACCTTTATCTGTGTATATGCTCCAGCCTAGCCTGCAGTGAAAGACAGGATTGGGGTCATAATAGTGGGGACTAATTTGGGTTTATCAGTTCAGCTATTTATCAGAGGCCAATTTGGGTTTTATCAGTGCTATTATTTTACCCTGGTTGAATCATCCTTTCCTTGTGACTCTTCTGT
This sequence comes from Nesogale talazaci, assembly GCA_004026705.1. Lineage (NCBI taxonomy): Eukaryota > Metazoa > Chordata > Mammalia > Afrosoricida > Tenrecidae > Nesogale > Nesogale talazaci. Next base: position 68,788 of record PVJH01009754.1, on the reverse strand, counting down.
GAAGGGATGTCCCATTGTATACTGAGAATTTGGGGTTTCTGCTTCAACCCCCTTTATTCTGAACAATGTGATTTATTTGTTTGTGTGTGTGTGTGTGTGCTTGGGGCTTTCTGATGCCTGTTTCCTGATCTCATTCATATCTCATCACACAACAGGTGAGCGTGCTTCTTCCAAGGGGCCTTGCTGCCTCTCTGCTAGATGGCTGCTTGTGTAGCTTCAAATTTTTAAGACCAAAGACAACAAAGAGTCTACAGATGGATGTAACTCATGCTAAATGTCAATTATCTGAACTTACCCATAAAGGACAAAGGCTAGCAGATTGCCTTCAAAAAACATAACCCATCATCCATTGTCTGCAAGAGACACATCTTAAACTTGCAGACAAAAATAGGTAGAGAATCCAAGGCTAACAAAAAGTATACCAAGCTGTGTTAGACAGGGTTCTCTAGAGAAGCAAAACCAGGACACTAATAATTCTCTCTATTTATTTATATAGCTAGAAGGATATCTAACATAAGAAACAAACAGTTAACTAATCTATAAAGCAGTATAGATGGCTTGATACAACTCACTTGCATGAAATAGCTAATACACTAGCAGTGCTTTGAGTCTTGAGGGCCTCCAAGCAGTTCTCCATCAAGCAATTCATGCTCTCTGGCCACAGGCAGCAAACAGCAAAACAAGTCACCAACAGTCAGCCAGATGGCAGCATCCAACAGTCCCCAGCTCAAGAGACATATATTCCAGGAGCGTGGTGAAGCAGTGTTTGAAGGAACCCCAACTCACAACACAGTCCACAGATTTGGTGTCCCACGGGTAGTGTAGCTTGGAGACTGAGGCGCAGGGTGAACAAGGCAGCCGGCTGCTGCGAGGATCAGGGAGCAAGAGAGCAAGGGCAGGGACCGCTGAGCCGTTTATATCTCTTCCCTTCAATTAATCTTAAGTGCACTCTACCTTCTGTGTTGACACAACAAGCCTACCGATCACACAAGCGTATGGCAATTTCATAAAAAGCAGAAGTTGCATCTTAACTTTGATAAAATTGGTCTAAAGGTGCAAGCCATAGCAAGAGGTAAGCATGGACACTTTATGATGTTCAAGGGATCAGTAAATCAAGCATAGGTGAGCATAATAAATATTTAGTTGCACAACAAGAGTCCTGTGAAATTGATCAATCAAATTCTTCAAAAGATGAAAAGAGAAATCCCAGGTTCAGCAATCATACTTGGTCATGACCATACACTGTTCTCTGATAAAGCTAGACCAATAGGAAAGAAACTAAACAAGGAAATTGCAAAACTAAACTCTAAAATTAGGCAACGTAATCTGATAGATTTATTTAAAGTTCTCCACTCAAATGCCAATAAATCTGCATTCTTTTTATGGACACATGGCATGTATTCAAAAATAAACCACATGCTGGGACAAAAAAAACTAAGGATGAGTAAATTCAAATACATGGAACTCATAAAGACTTCATTTTCCATAAAGCTGGAAATCAATAAATGGAAGAGCAAAAATATAAGGGCAAAAACTTGGAGGATGAGCAACTTTCTTCTTTAATAATTGAGTAAGAGTCCAAACTAGTTAAGAATTTAGGATGTTTTTAGAAACTAGTAAGAATGAGACTACAATGTACCCAAACCTATGGGATATAGCAAAAGCAATTATCAGAGGATATTTGATAGCGATAAATGCATATATGAATAAGGAAGAGGCTTATGGTCCATATTCTATCACAAAACTTCCAGCAATTTGAATAGAGTCAACAGAATAATCTCTGTAATAGCAAAAGAAAAGAAATCATAAAACTCAGGGTAGAGATTAATGAATGGGGAAGCAAGAAACAATGCCCCTCTGAAAAAGAAAACCCTAAACACTAAAAAGGTGTTTATTCAAAAAGATTAACAAAATTGAAACAAAATTGAAAGAATGTTTGAAATCCTAGCCAAAGATAGGAAGGAGCAGACATCAATACACAGGATGAGAGATGATTGATGTCATTAATGTAGAGTCCATTGTAATTAATGGACTCTAATCAAATTAAAAGATTAATTATATAGTTCTTTAAAGGCCTATACTCCAATGAATACAGCAATTGGAAGACATGGACAAACATTTGGAAATGTTATTGCTTCCCAGATTATCACACAAACCTGAACAGATCCATAAGAAAAGAAGAAATAGATAAGATATTATAATACAAGGAACTACCAACTTAAAAATCTTGACCAAGATGACTTTACAGGAGCCAATGCTTGCTTCTATCAGACATTCAGTGAAGAGCTGAGACCAATTCTATGAAAGCTCTTCCAGGGCTTAGAAAAGGAAGGCAAACTCACAAACTCATTCTATGAAGTTAGTATAAAACCTATAGCAAAAATTTGGCAAGGATCACACAAACAGAGAAAAATACTGTCCAATATCTCTAGTGAACATTGATTGAAAAATTCTTAACAAAATTTTGATCAATAGAATACAAAATTATATAAAATAAATCATTTATCATGACCAAGTGGTACTCATATGAGAGATGCAGGGATGGTTTAACATCTGATAGGTCCTTAACATTATCCATCACAGTGACAAGAAAAAGGGCACATTATAATATCAAGAGATGGAGGGGAAGGGTGGAGATTGACAACATTGAGGACCCTTTCTTAATTATTGCACTTAAGATAGAATTGGAAGGAAATTACCTCAATATTCTGGACAATGGTTTCTTTTGTTGTTGTTTTCATAATCTTTTTTCTTTTGTCTCTTTGTCTTGCTATGTCTTATTTTTTTTTGCGAGTGTGTGCATTATTATATCTGCAGCACTATCTATATAAGCTAGGCTCTGTGAAAAGCCTGGAGGAGAAAACAATGGGACTACTGGTTCTGAGAGAACTGGGCATAGGAGGAGCTGGGGGAAAGGAGGTAGTGTTGACCAACCTAGGAACAATCTGTGGCAAGCAGGGTGTGAGAGGCCTGGCAGGGATGATTAAAGTTAACATAGTCAAGAGAAACCCAAATGAAGGCTGTGTTAGTCTGGGTAGACTAGAGGATCAAATCCATAGACAGTCATATGTGTATAAGAAAGAGATTTATAAACAAGAGCAATTGAATATTGGGAAAGCATTCCAGCACAGTCCAGGCCCAGGTCATATGTTTGATATTAGCCCATATAGCTATCAAATCCTCTTCAGGCTCATGAAGCACATGCAATGACACCAGGACAATCACAGTCCAGTGGGTGTAGAGTTTTGTGTATCCAGTGGTGGTAAAAGCATGTCAGCATTAGCAGGGGGTCTCCTTGTGTCTCCTCCAGTTTCTAGGGCTCAGGGTCTATCAGTATACTGCCATGTGTCTTGTCAGCTGCAACGTCTCCCAGGGAGTAAGCAGAGAGATAGTGTCTCCCGCCTCCAAGAAGGAATTACCACATTCTCACAGGAGAAGGCCATGCCTACAAAGAAGTCTCATTGGTTATCTCCAGATTGACAGGCTAGCTTCCACCCCTACACTTTTAATCCTCAAATTGACACCAGATTAGGTGCCTGCCACAAAGGATCAGCATAGTAGTGGGAAAAGAGGAAAGTAAAAAGAAATAGAGGAAAGATACAGGAGACAAAGGGTACTTATAGAGGTCTAAATACAGGCATGTAAAAAGGTAAATATACTTATATATGATGAAGGGGAAAGAGATATATGTACATATACTTATAAGGTTAGTATTAAGACAACAGATGGTCATTAAGGCCTCCACTCAAGTACTTTATCAATGCAAGCATACTTTGTTATATTAAATTTATTTTCCATGATGCTCACCTTCTAGACACCATTGCTGAAGACAAATGTGTGCATAAGCAAAAGTGGTGAAGAAAGCTGATGATGCCCAGCTAATAAAAGATATAGTGTCAGAGGTCTTAAAGGCTTGAAGCTATCTAGCTTCTGTCTTAAAGACAGGAAGCCATCTAGCTCAAAAGCAACAAAATCCACAAGGAAGAAGCACACCAGCCTGTGTGACCATGAGGGGTGTAAGGGATCAGTTATCAGGCATCAAAGAAAGAAATCATATCATTGTGTGCCCACATTCCTGATATGATTACTGCAGACAAATGTGAGCATAAGCAAATATGGTTTCTGGCTATCACAGATATAGTGCCTGGGATCTTAAAGGCTTGATATTAAACAAGTGACCATCTAACTTCAAAGCAACAAAGTCCACATGGAAGAAGCATGAGAGCCTGTGCGACCAAAAAGTTTCAAAGGGATCAGGTATCAGGCATCAAAGACTGAAAAGTATATCACTGTAAATAAGGGGGAGTTCAGAGTGAGGGCTATTGGACATCCCCTTCTAGAGTGGTGGTGGGGAGGAGACGAGCTATTTAGAGTTGCAGTGCAGCAATATTGAAACATACAGCTTTTCTCCATTCTTAAATGCTTCTTCATCCCCACTATGATGACCCCAATGCTACCTTACCAATCCGACTAGGCCAGAGTATGCACACTGATGCAGATGGTAGCCAGAAACATGGGCAATCCAAAACAGATGGTAGTTTCAGAACCAAAGTTGAAAGTGGAGATGCTGGGGTTGGGGTTGGGGTGAAGAAGTGGACTTGGGGTGGAGGCAGGGTATGGTGGAAATGGGGAACTGATTATAGAGTTCTACATATGACCTCCTCCTGGGGTACAGATAGCAGGGAAGTGGATGAGGGGAGGCATCGGACAGTGCAAGATATGACAAAGTAGTAATAACTGGTAGGTTGTCCAGGGTTCATGGGGAGGGGAAGCTGGGAGGGAGGGGAAAGGATGAAGATCTCATAATAAGGGCTGAGGTAGAGGGCAAATATTTTGAGAATGATGAGTGCAACAAATGTATAAAAGTGTTTGGCAGGCAATGTTTTTATGTATGTACTGTGGTAAGAGTTTTGTGATTCCCCCGATAAAATGAAACAAACAGCACATGATATATATGAAAAATCAACATTCAGCCTTATAATTTATGGACAAAAGTCAAAAACTTTTCCACTGAAAAAGGAGACCAGACATGGTTGCTCCTTTTGCCCACTTTTACTCAATATCCTTCTAGTTCAAGGGTGCTCACACATTTTCAACATGTGAGCTACTTATAAAGTGATCTAGTCAAAATGATCTACCAACTACAAATAAGCTAAATATTTGTTTTATTTATTACAGCTATTCATAAATGCATTGAAAATTCTTTATATGTACTATATGTGTTTATGTACCTTACATAACCACGAGTCCATATTGCACAGCACAACACAATGAACTATTTACACTTTTTATCATTACGTGAGTTTACTCTGATGACTTGCACTGAATGGAATGAGCCAGGGATGCATGGTCCAGACAGTAGCTGCTGACAGCCAGCCTCAAGCACACTTCCAAATGATCATCAGTCGTGTTGGAAGGGTACTTGGACTTAAAGATCTTTATGTGGGAAAAAGCTGGCTCACATAAGTAAGTAGAGTTACATAATGCAGTCAAAGAGGTAGCATATTTTCTCATGTTTGGGTACTTTCCCTCTATGAGTAAGATGCAGAACTATTCATGCCCCTGGACTTCAGCAGAATTTTGACATGTAGTGTCAAAATCTCCCAGTCCATATGATATTGATACATTTTTGCCTTCTTGTTCTAGCTCCCCCACTCATTTTAATATGCTTTCTTATGTTTAAGGGAAAAAAACAGGGTCTAACAATTAGCGATAACTTGTCAGTTTTGCTATACTTAGCACAGTTGTTTGTGCATGCATTTGACACCTAAGATTGCATCTGACTGTCTGTGCTGTATATCAATTAAGTGATGTGACTGATGATAGACTGACTTTTTTAGTGCCATGTGATATACTCACACTACATTAGAGATCAGCTAGTAGATCATGATCGACATATTGAGCACCCCTGTTCTAGCTAATAATATAAAGCAAGGGAATGATATCAAAAATATTCATCTAGGGAAAGAAATGAAAATAATGTTATTTGCAGATGATATCATTCTACATATTGAAAACCCCAAACCTCCACAAAAGAGTGCTGGAAGCAATAGAGGGACATGACACAGTGGCAGGATAAAAGATCAACAAACAGAATCAATTGGATTATTATCTACACCAATAACATTACAGAAAAGGACATCAAGATGTAGTTTCCTTTAGTATACCCATGCATAAATTGAGTTATCTAGGGATTTACTTATCCAAAGAAACCAAAGATCTGTGTGAGGAAAACTACAGAATTTTATTACAAGAAACCAAAAGTGACCATCGCAAATTAATGATTATCCCATGCTTGTGGATCAGAAGACTCATTATCATAAAGATGTAGTCCTATCAAAGTCACTGCATAAATTCAATGCAATCCCCAAACAAATATCAGCATCTCTTTTCAAAGAATTGGAAAAACTGACTACCAAATTCATATGGAAAGGGAAGAAGTCCAGAATTAGCAAAGAGCTCTTTAAGGAGAAGGAACAAAGTCAAATGGCTTGAATTATCTGACCTTTAAACCTATTATATAGTCACAGTTGTCAAAGCAGCATGGTGCTGGTATAATGACAGATACACAGACCAATGGATAGGAACAGAAAATGCATAAATAAAGTCAGTAGCATACAGACAACTGATCTTCACAAGGGAGAAAGCATGAATGGCCATAAAATACATAAGAAAATGTTCTCGATCATTAGACATCTGGGAAATACAAATTTAAATAACTATGAACTACCAATTTATACCCTCACAGATAGCCCAATTGAAAAAATCAAAAAGCATTAAATGTTGGAGGGGGTAGGGTGAGATAGGAACTGTTGGCAGTCTTGTCGATAAGTACAGCCACCATGGAAAAAAATTTGACAATACCTAAAACAGATGGAACTTGAGCTATGTTATGAACCAGCAATTCCCCTACTGAGAATATATCTAGAAGAAGTTAAAAACAGACTACAACCAGACATCTGTGCTGCAGTGTCTGCTCTGGTGCAATTCATAAAGGCAAAGAATTGGAAGCAACCTAAATTTCCATCAACTGATAAATGAATAAAAACCTATGGTATATATACACAACAAAGTATTGCACAGCCCTTAAAAGTAGTGATAGAGACATGCAGCGTGTCATCTTGTGAAAAGAGTTGAAGACTCTTATGCTTAGTGAAGTTAGCACAAAAGGACAAGAACAACGTGAATCCATGAAGGCCAGCTCAAACAGCAGAACGGGCCCAGATGAAAATGCACACAACTAGCACCACTCCTGCTCGAGGGCCAGGCATTGAGGCAGGGAGGGATCAGACCAAACCGAAGGGTGCATATGGCATCAAAATAAAAGAAAGGAAAAAATGCAGATAGCATCAGTGGTGGAAGATATCTCTTCCTCCTTTCTTGTGCCTCATTAACAGGACCGCAGGAGGGCTGGTCATCCGGCTCCCCCCAGCCCCTCAAATGGCAGCGCTACAGAGGACAACACTGAAGACACGGTCCAGAAAGAGCAGCAGGTTTGCCCTGTTCACATGGGAACAAACAAGGAGAGACAGAGAGCAGACGTCATTCTGGTGTACCAAGCCTTGAAGATAATGGTTTTCTCCGAATAGCTAGTTTACAGAAAGGGCTGCAGGGCTGGTCTCAGTCCAAGACTAGATGACACCACTAAAGAGGACAACACTGAAGACAAAGTGAGGGAAGTATGGCCAGTCTAATCTGCCCACATAGGGGCAAACCAACAGACCAGCAACCGGAGCACAGCCATGGCTTTCCTGAAGAATCCCCAAAGTAGAATTCTGACTCAGGTGGTCAGCAGTTGGCACCTCTTCTGAATTAGCTGTGTGATTTTCACAAAGGGGCCACATGGGAAGGATAAAGGTGTAAAGACCACTCTATGCCTAACTATAGAAAGAGCAGTGGGACCTTGTAGAAGGTGCACCCCTCCGTCAGGAATACTAAGGACTAAATGTTTATAAGTGCTGTTAGGAAATCAGGTCATGAGATAGAGATCCCTGAAAAAAAAAAAAAGAGGGGCAGGATTGTACTAAAGGGCTACGGCAGGGCCTGCTTGCTACTTAACAGAGAGACACTCATCTACTCTGGGTCAGGTCAGCAGTTTGACTTAAAATTATTTATATGGTCTCTCTCTCTCTTTTTATGTCTGTGTACATAAGATAGGCAGGTTAAGCAGTCCCCAAAAGACAGCAACCACATTGACAGTTTCAGAACACATAGAAGAGGAGAAGGCAGGGGGAAGGTAGCAGTGAGCCAATAATATCCAGGACAGGGAAATAACAAGGGATCTGAAATAGTTGGTTGTGATGAGGGTGTAGTGTTCCTGGTTGTGTTTGATCAATTGAAATATATCTGAGAGATGTTACTGACTGGTGAATGATGTGTAAATATGATAGTGGGTGAGAGGAAAGAAAGAAGAAATAGATGGAAGAAAGAGAAATAGATGAAAGAATAAGGTTGGAAAATTATATCAGGTATAATTATAGATATGTACATATAAATATGTAAATATAAGTGCATTTGTGATATATATACACATACCCTAAGGAAGCAGATGGACTTTGGGACTCTACTTAAACCTTATTTCAGTACAAGAACAGCTTATTCTAATAATGTGGCAATGTACGATACTCACCTTCCAGACACGATAGCTTAAGATAAAACTGATGCATAAGAAAATGTGAAAAACCTGACAGTGTCCACTTATAAAAAGATCAAACATATGGGGGCTTTAAGGTTTCTAGTCAAGCAGCCAACTAGCAGGAAAATAGCAAATCCAATGGAAGAAGCACACAGACCTGTGTGATCATAAGGTGCCAATGGCAATAGGTATCAGAAGTTCAAAAATAAGTTATCAGATTAATGTGCAGAAGCATAGACAAAGTGCAGACCCCAAGTCCACCTTCAAGACAATGGGCAAGTCTCTCACAGAAGTGCCCCACAGAAGATATGATATATTCAGGGTTTAATATAGCACTAATGAAATACATAATTATCCTCTAGTTCTTTAACATTTCCTTCCCTCACAATTATTGCCTTGAATTTACCTCACCAGCCTTGTTAGACCTGTGCATCTTCATTTGTATAATTAAGATCATTCAATTTATGAAATCCAAGGTAGTTAAGGAACAGTGATGGAGCAATGATTCCCCGATGTTACGGGAAGAAGGGCAAGAGGGAAACTGACAGTATATCCCTACTTGGGGGGGGGGGGGGTGAATAACAGAACTGTAGGTAAACAGATATGCGACTATATATATATGTGCATATATAGGTATACTATATATATAGTTCATGGGGGTGGTAAGGGAGGGAGGGAATAAAGAGTTCAAGCAAAAAATTTTTGAAAAGATGGTGGCAGCAATTGTACAACAATGCTTGATCTAATGGAATTATGAATATCTGTAAGAGCTCATAATATAAAGATAAAAGAGAAACTTTTTATGTCAGTAATTTCATAATATATAGATAATATAAAGATACAAGAGAAATAATATATAGATATAATAATATAAAGATAATATAATATAAAGATAAAAGAGAAACTTTTATGTCAGTAATTTCATACAATATTTCTGTTTTTGTGAATGACTAACTTCTCTCAGAACACTCTTCCTTGGGAAACAGGAATTCAATCGATTGTTGTATGCTCAACTTGTACCCTGCTGTACTAACAACTTTTCTATTTTTCCCAATGATTTTATTGGGGGCTCTTATAGCTCTTAAAACATTCAATACATCATTTGATCAAACATATTTGTACACCTATTGCCAATTCATTTCCAAATAGTTTCCACTTGAGTCCTTGGTATAAGCTCCTCTTTTGCTCCCCCCACCGCTTTAAAAAATCATTTTATTGGGTGCTCATAACACTCCCATCACGATCCATATATATATCAATTGTATGTAGGCCACGTTTGCACACATGTTGCCATCATCACTCTCAAAACATCCTCCCTCCACTTAGGGCACCAGTACTAGCTCCCTATATTTCCCCCTCTCCTCCCCCTCCCTCAAGAGCCTTTAATAATTTATAAGTTGTTATTATTTTTTCATATTGTACACTGTCCAATGTGTCCCTTCTTCCAATTCCCTGTTGTCCATGCCCCAGAGAAGAGGTTATATCTAGATCCCTGAAATTGGTTCCCAATTTCTGTTCCACCATCCCTTCACCCTCTCAGTATCACCACTCCCAACATTTGTCCTGAGGGAACATCTATCATAAATTTCCCATGTTTCCTAATCCAGTGTACATCCCCTGGTCTAGCTGGATTTGTCTGGTAGAATTGGGATCATGATAGTGGGTGGGAGGAAGCATTTGAGAACTAGAGAAAAGTTGAAACTTGTCTATTTCATTGTTACTACACTGTACCTTAACTGCTCATCTCCTCCTTGAAACCCCTCTGTAAGAGGATGCTGCTTCACCTATTTATGGGCTTTGGGTCTCCAATCTATACTACCCCTGTGGCATTCATGTGCTTATGTTAATTTCATGATTGAGATGTAGGGGTGGAGTCTAGCCTGTTAATCTGGAGAGAGCCATTGAGTAGCCAATGAGGCCTCTGTGTGGGCTTGGCTTTCTCCTGAGACTTCTAGGAAATCTGGTGATATTTCCCTGGTGGAGTGAGAAGCTATCTCCCTAGTTGTTGGGAGTTGGTCTCAGAGACAATGAACTACCAACAAGACAAGATGGTAGCATCCAAGGAGCTGAAGGAGCCAGAGGAGAAGCCACACAGCCTTACTTTGATGGAACCAGACCTCTGAAGCTGGAGAAGCTACCTGGAGGTCCCTGCCAGTGCTGAATTGCTTCTATCACCACTGGATGCTGTTAATTGACTCTGAGCCCTGAAAGCAAGGAGCCATGGGGAGACCCTTGCCAGCGCTGGGACTCTGCACCCCATCGTCTATGACTTTGTGAGTCGGAAGGAGACTTTATAGACTAATATTGGGCATATGGGCTAATATCAGACATGACTTTGAACTGAACTGGGCTGGGATGTTTTCTCAATGACCCATTCCTCTTGTGTATAAACCCTTTCCTTATGTCCATATGCATGTCTATGAGTTTGTTTCTTTAGTTTACCCAAACAGACACCCCCCCCATTTATAATGATATAATTTTAGTTCTTAGATGACTGGCATTGGTTCCCTTCAACACCTTGTGGTCACACAGGCTGATGTGCTTCTTTCATATGGGCTTTGTTGCTTCTGAGCTGGATGGCTGCTTGTTTACTCAAGCCTTTAAGACCCCAGACACTATATCTTTGGATAGCTGGGCTCTTGAAGCCTGATAACTGACCCTTTTAACACCTCATGATCCCACAGGCTGATGTGTTTCATCCATGTGGGCTTTGTTGCTTCTGAGATAGATGGCTGCTTGTTTACTTTCAAGCCTTTAAGACCCCCAATGCTATATCTTTTGATAGCCGGGTACCATCAGCTTTCTTCATCACATTTGCTTATGCACTCATTTGTCTTCAGTGATTGTGTTGGGAAGGTGAGCATCGTGGAATGCCAATTTAATAGAACAAACTATTCTAGTACTGTGGAAGTACTTGAGTGGATGCTCAATGCCCTTCTGCTGTCCTACTACTAAGTCTAAGTATATGCTCATTGATCTATTTCCACAATGTCACATATAAATATATTCACTTGTGTACATGCCTGTATTTAAACCTCTATAAATGCCCTTTCCCCCCCAGTTCTTTCCTCTTGTTCCACTATCATGCTCAGCCTCCATTTGGGTTTCAGTATTTTCTCTCTGTTACATTACTCTTGATCAAATCCTATTAGACCTCTCACATCTTCCTTGTCACTGATTTTGAATCAATTGTTATACCCTTATCCCTGGGCTAGGAAAGGGCAGATGTGTAGAGAGGGATGTGTAGAGAGGGAATTTGGTACTGACACAAGGGGAACATACTAACAAAATTTTCAATTAGTTCCAATAATTTTCTACTGGAATCTATGGGTTTCACTACATTAGAATGGTATCTTCTGCAAATTGACTTTTACTTCTTTTTGTCATTATGGATTCCTTTCAACTCTTTTTGTTCTCTTGTATCTTTGGCTATGATTTCCAGCAAAATAATGAATAATAGTGATATCAATGGGCATCTTTTTCTCATTCCCAAATGACAAGGGCAATAATTTCAGTTTCTTCCCATTGGAGGGTTTTTGGCCATTAACTTTGTGGTTTGAGAGATTCCCTTTCTTTTCCTACTTCACTAAGTTTTTTCCCCTTTTAATCCGAATTGTATGTTAGATTTGCTCAAATACTTTTATCCACATCAATTTTTATGACTGTGTCATTCTCCTCCTTTGATTTATTTAAATCCTGGATTACATTGATTATCTCTAATGTCATATCATCCTGGCAAATCTAGTATGAATCCTGTTTGATCATGGTGCATTGCTTCTTTGAATATTTTGTTGAATTTTATTGGGTAGGGTTTTTTTGAGGATTTTTGAATCTGTGTTCATAAGAGATATTATTTTATAATTTTCTATTTATAAAATTTTGTATTTATCTCTAGTTGACTTTAGTATCAGGACAATGCTTGTTTCATAACATGGTATAAGAATTTGCCATCATTTTATACATTTTGAAAGAGTTTCTGTAAAATTACTGTGAACTCTGCTCTGAATGTTTGGTAGAGTTCGGTGGAGTTATTTGGTTCTAGGCTGTTTGTCTTGCATTTGTGACAGTTTTAATGACCCAATATACTTCGCCTATTTCACATCTGTTGAGTTTTTCCACATCAACCAATATTAGTATAGTAGGTAGTGTGTTTCTAGAAATTTGTCCATTTTATTTTTTTTTGGTTGTTTTTCTGTTTTTGCTTTTTGGGTATCACTGCCCTCTGGTGGTGGGAGTAGGAGGCCCAGCCTTTGCTCCTGTGGAGCTGGAATTGAACCTCCATCCCAGTGCACCGCAATCCTGCACACAACCACTACGCCACCGGGGCTCAACCCCAAATTTGTCCATTTTATTGGAGCATAATCCTTTATACTATTGTGCTACCTTTTTTATTTCAGGTTATTCTGTTTTGATGTTGCCCTTTTTATTTCTTATTTATGATATTTGAATGTTTCCCTTCTCTCTTTTGTAGTTTGTCAATTTTGTTAATACATTATTCAATATTGAATGAAAAAATTTTAAAACAATTTTCTTGTCTTGCTAATTATTTTCTTTTGTTTTTCTCTTTTCCAATTCAATTATTTCTTCTCTAGTTTCCATTATTTTGTTTCATCTATTGGATAAATGTTTATTTGGTTCATTTTGTTTTATTGTTGTAGATGTTGGGTTACCATATTAATTTTTGTTCTTTCTTTTTTGATGTATACACATATTGCTATTGCTTGTGGCACCTTGCGTTTGCTATTTCTCAAAGATTTGGGCATGTTACAATTTTGTTCTCATTTGTTTCATGGAATTCCTAAATTTTATTTCCTATTTCTGCAACAAGGTGGTGTTCAGTATTCATGCTTGCCTTTTCCCCCCTGGATCTTGCTATTACTGATTTCTAATTTGTCATCATCATTGTCTAAGAAAGGAGCCCTGCAGCTGTATGTCGTTATGTGTTGGGCTGCTAACTTCAGGTCCGCAGTTAGAAACCACCAGCCACTGCAGAGAAGGAAGATAAGGATTTTAGTCTCATACAGAATGACAAGCTTGGAGAACCCTCAGAGGCTGTTCAAAGCTATCTCCCGTGCTGTGTTACATCAAGTTGATTGATTTTATTTATTCATTTATTTATTTCATTCTTCTGTAGGGTCTCTTTCCCAATGTTTCTTCTACATTGAGAATGGTGGATCGAGGTCTCCTACTATTATTGTAGGATTGTATCATTTCTCTTCAATGTGCAATAGTTAGCTAATATATTTTGAGAGTTTTTCATCAGATGTGAATTTCTATTATGCCTATATTTTTTAAAAAATTATCACTTTAATCATTCTATAATGCTATCCTTTTTCTTTCATGATGACTTTTGTTTTGATGTCTATTTTACCAGAGAATAGTATTGCAAGAACTATTTTCTTTTGTCTCATTTTGATATATTCTTTCATATTTTTTTAAAACTACTTAGCATCTAAGTTGTGTTTCCTGCAAGTAGCACATCAATGGGTCTTGTTTTCCTGTCCAATTAATTACTCTCTGTATCTTGATTTTGTTTTTAATCCAGTTATTTTCAGTTACTATTTAATTGCTATTTAGTTTAATCCAGTTACTATTACTATGTATGTATTTATTTCTGTCATTTATGAGTGAATGCTTGTTTGTGTTTTAGTGTATTTGGTTTCTTTGTTCCTAATAATTTTATGTGCTGAGTACATATTGTTTGTGGATTTTCACATAAAATAATAATTTTATGTGCTGAGTACATATTGTTTGTGGTATCTTAGGGTTTATTGTATTACTTATTTTCCTTTTTAAAATTTTGATATGGTTTTTCCATTTTCTCTAAAATTACCTTATTATTGATTATTTTCTTCCCCAAATTAAAACAATGTTATCTCTTGTGAGCTATCTGACTTCTATCCATTAAAATGTTCTGTATTCTCTGGGCAGAGCCCCGGTTGCATAGTGGTTGAGTGTGGGGCTGCGGCCCACTGGTTTGGTGGTTCAAATCCAGCAGCAGCTCTCAGGAGCAAGGTTAGGTAGCTCCCATGACCACCAGAAGGCAGTGATGCCAAAACAAGTTCCATATTATCACTTTTCCCTCTTTTTTTATCTGTGATTACTGCGTTGCATAATATTTCTGGCTCTATCTTTTCACATTTATTAGTGTGTTTTGCTTTAAGTATTGCTTTATGTGGGTTGATTTCTGGGCAGTGGTGTCTTGTATTCTGATCTTAGTTTTCTGTCTGTTGTCGAGTCTCTGTCCAAAGAATTTGCCTTAGTATTTTTTTGTTAGACTAGTCCCTTTTTTTAAAAATAAATCCTTCAATTTATTCTCATCTGGAAATGACTATCAATCCTTCATGTTTGAGGGATAATTTTTATTGTTACAAGTGTCTTACTTGACTTTTTTTTCTTTTCAGAATCTTTTAATGTGACATTACTTCGCCTTCTTGTCAGTTGAAAAACCCGACTTTATTCTAATTAGCTTTCTTTTGTAGGTAGTTTTTTTTCCCCTGAGCTCTCTCAGGATTTTTTGTTTGTACACGTATGCCTTACCAAAATGATAACACTTTCAGTCACCTCATATATCTGTGGAAGTTGGACATTGAATAAGAAAGATGAAAGAAGAATGAATGCATTTGAATTATACTGTTAGTAAAAAATATTGAAAATACCATGAACTTTTAAAAGAACAAAGAAACCTGTCTTGGAAGAAGTACTGATAGAGCACTCCTTAGAAATAAGGATGATGACACTTTGCCTCATGTACTTTAGACATGGTATTGGGGGAGACCAATCCCTGGGAAAGGACATCATGCCTAGTAAAGTAAAAGAACAGTAAAAAACAAATGATTTTCAATAAGTGGGGTTAACACAGTGGATGAAACAATGGGCTCAGACAAGACAGTGTCTCATCTGTTGTACCCAATGTCTCTATGAGTCAGAACTGACTTACTGGCCCATGACAACAACATGTTTCTTAAGTGAAATTTCAGTGTATACATTTATATTTTAGCTTCAACTTAAGTATGTTACATTTATAAAAATATGAACAGAATTTTTAATTGTAGACCAATTAAACACTAAAAACAATAAATGCTAAGGATCCCTTGATACTTTCTCTAAAAAGCAAAGAGAAACATCTTATTAAATTTAAAGCAAATGCAATTTATTTTAACATTTCCCTAAGAGCATTTTGATTAGGAATTACAGGGGATTTTATTTTTGATTCTTGTAGTGTAAATCCTGCTATAAATATTTAGGCGGTATTCATTTAAGAAAGAGTAATGAAATCAAATGTTAACTTTTTGGAAGTAAAATACATGGTGAAAATTGTATAGATTGCAACTTATAAGATAAAGTAAGGCAGAGTTCAAAATTTGCCACAAGCACAAAATAATTCATAGAGTTGCTCGATAAAATCCATATTAATGATCAGATGGAAAAGATAAACAGTGCATGAAACTTAAGAATGTTGCCACATTTAAAAGGGAAAAAGGAAAGGCAGAGAACTGTATCAGAACACCTGAAGTATACAGCCGATGATGACTTTAAAAAGAAATACTTTAAAATGAATAAAAAGGAATTTTTGCAATAATATTGGTTTAGTAAAAAAGGAAATATTAGAAAGAAGCAGAGAAGAAATTTTTAAATGCAAGAAATTTCTTAGACATCTTACCAAAGAGGGTTTTACATTTGTGAGTAACTATATGAAAAATGATTTATTTTATTCTCATCTGTGAATTACAAATTAATATCTCAAGGAACTACCACTATGTACCCACCAGACTGCCTATAAGCAAAATGTCAGAAAAATACAAGCTATTGTCTTTATAGTATATGATTCTCAAAAGCAAACTCACTTCCACTGAGTTGATTCTGACTCGTGGTGATCTTAAAGGACAGGAAAGAACTGTCCCTGTGGGTTTCCAAGACTCTATCTCTTCACTGGAATAGAAAGCCTTGTTGTTGCCCATCTGTAGCAGATATTTGTCATAAATTGGCAAACTGCTTTAAAAGCTGTATGGCAGTATTTTATGAAGCAAAATGTGTGTGCATGTTGTACTAATTCTCTCTCGGTGTATGTTTACTGTATTCATCTGTTTAATAAAAGTACATAAAATGTTCAAGTAATTCTATTCATAATATTGAAAAAGTTGGAAAAATCAAAAAGGGTCAATTCACTCTAGTGGTAAATTTTATTAAAGCATATGATATTTATATAACTATAATATATTGAGGTGGGATCATGAGTAATAAGTACTCAGATGCTATCCAAAAGTTGACCTTTGGTCCCATTCACCCACTCTACTGGAGTAAAAATTTTCTCTAAAGATTAAAACCTAGAAAATACCTGAGACAATTCAGTTGTCACATGGGGTCACTAGGAATCAGAAATGATATATGACTCACTTATGTGAAGCGAAAATGAAGTCAACATTGACCTGACGTGTTTCCATTCAGGACACAATGTGTTGGCTAGCAGTGGAAACAAGGGGGAATTTGGTGATATTCTGGGGCTGGTAAGGTGCTGCAGGCTCAGCTCTCATTCACAGCGATCTTATGTACAATGGAAAGAAACAACCATCATCATCCTCATAGTTTTTCTTATGGTTGAACTTGTGAAATATTAACCGTGTTCTACACTTTTGTTTTGGTATTGCTTAAAAAGTTGTCTAAACTTTATAAGAATGTCTTTCATTTCAGGAGTTTATGTTAAAAATTGGACATTATATACTTAGCCTTCAGGGGAGATACATGATTGCGAAGGTAGCTTTCCCAGAGAAGGGTTACCCACTGCATTCCGGATGTGCTGACCCCTGCAATTTCCCTAAATGTGGGAAACGCGACTGCGTAATTTGTAGTAGTGGGGGACTGCACTCACGCTCTTCTCTGTAAAAAAATAAAAATAAATAAAATAAAATAAAAGCAAGGGAAATTTTTCAAAACCATAAAAGGATTTGTTTGTGGCTCTTTAAAATCATCCTAACTCTGAAGTCAAAGATGTTACATAAGCAAATGTGGTGAGGACAGTTGATGATGTCCAGCTATCAAAAGATATAGTGCCTGGGGTCTTAAAGGCTTGAAAGTAAACAAGCAGCCATCTAGCTCAGAAGGAATAAGGGCCATGTGGAAGAAGCACACCAGTCTGTGTGATCATGAGGTGTCAAAGGGATCAGATATCAGGCATCAAAGAACAAAAAATCAAATAATTGTGAATGAGATGGATTGTGGAATTGGAGCCCAAGACCCATCTGTAGGCAACTGGACATCGCTTCACAGATGAGTTGTAGGGAGGACATGACCCAGTCAGGGGGCAGTATAGCAACGATGAAGCATACAACATTCCTCTAGCTCCTAAATGCTTCCTCCCCTACCCCCACTATCCTGATCCCAATTCTGTTTTATAAATAGGGCTAGACCAGAGGATATACACTGGTACAAATAGGAAGTGGAACACAGAGAAGCCAGAACACATATCCTTTCAGAACCAGTGCTGAGAGTGGCAATACCAGGAAGGAAGAGGGAAGGGGAACCGATTACAAGGATCTACATATACTCCTCCCTGGGGAAAGGACAATAGAAAAGTGTGTGAAGGGAGACATCAGACAGTTTAAAATAAGATAAAAAACAATAATTTATAAATTGTCAAGGGTTCATGAGGGGGGGAGTAGGGAGGGAGTTGATTAATGAAAAGCTGATATCAAGAACTCAAGTAGAAAGCAAATGTTTTGAGAATGATGATAGCAACAAATGTGCAAAGGTGCTTGACAAAATAGATGGATGTATGGATTGTGATAAGAGTTGTGTGAACCCACTGCCCCCCTAAAAGATGTAAATACTGACACAAAGTTTGTACGTATATATTGTGATTAGAGCTGTATGAGCCACCAATAAAATGATTTTTAAAAAAAATTTTCCTGACATATTGATGAGCTAATGTCATATAATTTTCATTTTTGTAATTGATTTTGAATTCCTTTATACAAACAATTTAAACTGTGTGAATTACTGATAAATTTAATCTCCTTTCCTATATATAATATCTTAAAATAAGAAACAGCAAAAAAATGTTACATTAAATCACTACAGCTCATAATAAAAGATAGTAAAATATTCTGGATAAGAAAAAACAAGAAATTGTTTATTTAAAATGTGATTTTGAAAATGGTGTTGCTTTCCAAAGAGCAATGAGATACTTCTAAATCAAAAACAAAAGCAACGCAAGGTTATTAAGAGGATAATCCCATGGAAAAGAGAAAATGAAATAAATGATCCTGAATATGCTAATTTGTGTAATAACCTTGCTCTGACTTTACTGATGATGAAAGTTGTAGCCTTGTCAGTAAATACAGTCCCATGCTGTGTGTGTAGTAGCTGGGTACTCAGATAGGGCCACACAAGTAGCATAAACATGGTACCTTTAGAAGCTTTATATAAATTAAAGTAACATGCCAGCTTTAAGCCAAACGCAAAGTAGGAAAAGGGATCATTATTTAATGTTCATATATGTAGTCACATATATTTCAAGCCATCTATACAGAAATATATTCATTGTAAAAGCATGTTTTCTGGAGTGTGGTGAAGAGTATACTTCTGAAAAGTCTGCTGATATTTTAATTATGGCACTCAAAATTTAATAATACTTAAGTCCTACAATATTTCATCTTTGGTTTATTATTGTTTCTGAAATATTTATCAGGCTGATTCCCGGTGGCGTAGTGGTTGTGCGTGGGACTGCGGCCCACTGGGACGGAGGTTCAATTCCAGCAGTGGGCCTGGGACTCCTACTCCCACCACCGGAGAGCAGTGATGCCCCCCACCCCCCCCCCAAAAAAAGAAATATTTATCATATGTGTAACTTAATTTTATGCTTGTTCAATATGTATATAAATACTGATTTTGTGTTTAAAATATGTGGGCAGTTTTAGGTTATAGCATGATGTAGTTCTATTCTGTTTGAGGTTATTAGGGTGTGTAAAATGCTTTTTGAAAATGATGCAGTGATTTGAAGTATGTACTTTCCAATAAGCAAGATTCATTGGTGAGGGTTGATTGATATGAATGACTTAGCTTTGCTCTTAGTGATGCTACACTTTGGCAGTCGAGTCTCTGCACTGAGCAACTCTTTCTTTTTTTGTTGTGGTTGTTTTTTGTTTTTTGGACACCACTGCTCTCTAGTGGTGGGAGTAGGAGGACCAGCCCCACTGCTGGAATTGAACCTCTATCCCAGTGGGCCGCAGTCCCGCACACAACCACTACGCCACCGGGGCTCAGCCCTTGAGCTCCTCCTTCGAAGAGGCTGCTTGGGGTCAAGATGGGGCTTTCTAGTTCCATCAAGAGTCACAGCCTCAGAAACTCTTTGAGGCAGTTCTCACCGTCATACAGCATCACAATTTGTAGGCATCTGCTAGATGTCAGTGAGGTGTTTACTTTTCCCCTAGCACTCTCCCTTTGCCTGAGCTTGGCCCTCAAATGGACATTGCTGAGGAAATGTCAGAATTTCCACATTTCTCAGAAGCAAGGATTTCCAAGACTGTAATTTTTTTTTGGCAATTTTCGTCCTACAATTGATCTTATATTTTTTTTAACCAATTTCATTCAGCATAATACCCTCCAATTCCATTCATTTCAGAGGTGTTTCACAGATTCTGGACAATCTCCTCTGTATCCTGTGAAGATGTTAGTGGGTTTGAACCTTTGATTTTACAACAGACCCACAAGGAAATTGCAAATATATAACTGATTTGGGACCTTGAACTTAGACCTTTATTTAATAAAATGGTGAAACACACCATAATGATTCAAAGGATGCCCCTTTTTACATGGTCTTATTTTATCTAATATGAATGGACGGTCTCACATTTAGGGTAATTGTATCTCAAAGCAAAGGTTTCAAAGCTCACACTTTCAGACAGTTCGTGATAATAGATTTTTTTTATAAAGAGTTTGTATTTATGGTGAATTAATCTATCAGTTTCCTTTAAACAGCATTTATAATTTTTTGGTATATCTCATTTTATTGTGTTTTGCTTGATTATACTTCTCAGAGATTGGGCATTTTACAAAAAAAAAGGTTCATATCAACTATGTGTCAAACAAGCTTAATGATACCCTTTTCCCAATGTCTCTATATTACATTTTGATAATTCTCACAATAATTCAAACATTTTGATAAAGTCATTGCACATTTAGTAAACTAGACTATAAAGCAGAACTTTATATTTAGTAGAAACCAAAAAGTTGTGTGACTTGTTTTATTGAAATATTTACTTTATTGAGATGGTCTGGGATCAACTTTGCAATTCTCTGAGGTATCCCTGTGCAGAGTTGTAATTCAGAATGTGTGTTGAATTTCATTACTTAGATGAAACATATTTTTTAAAATTATGTCTTCAAGTAACATTGACATTTTCAGAATTTAAATGATTATTGCTGATTTACAGAGACATGCGATTAAACTATAAACTAGGACCCGAGAACTACATAAAATCAGTACTCATTAACTCCCTAAAATGCTTTCAAATATTTTAAAATACAATTCCCTTTAATTTTTGAACAATTGCTGGTGATTATTTAGTGGAGGTGGTGGTAAGGAGAACAAGATTCTCTTATGAGGAAGAAAATGAGGGTATGGTGTGAATTATATGTCCTTCAAAAAAGGAAAACTGCCATCTCAGTATGTGAACAATTACGCAATCACAGTCATGCATCGCCCTCCCCATCATTACAGTCATCATCACCATCAAATCACCATCACCATATATGAGCCTGATATGGGAAAAAAGCAAATGAAAAACACCTTCACTTCAGTTTTCAAACTATGTAGTTATTTTCTTTTTGTTGTTGTTTTTTTTGGGGGGAGGCATCACTGCCCTCTGGCCCAGCCTTGCTGCTGGATTTGAACCTCCAACCCAGTGGGCCGCAGTCCCATGCACAATCACTATGATTTATTTATTTATTTATTTATATATTTTAGGCATCACTGCCTTCTGATGGTGGGAGTAGGAGGCCCAGCCTTTGCTCCTGTGAACTGGAATTGAACCTCCATCCCAGTGGGCCGCAGTCCCACACACAACCATTATGCCACAGGGGCTCAGCCCCGTCATTATTTTCTTAAGGCATCTTTATGACAGGTCAAAGTCAGAGTTTTCCAGCTAGTTTACTCTACTCTGTCCATCAGCATATGCTGAAATAATTTTAACAAACCATTTTTCTTAAATCTGTCAGGTTGATAAATTTATATTGGTATTTTTTTCTTTTAGCAGTAAAAAAAAATAACAATCTACTCTTTTTGCCCTAACACATTCTCTTTTATTGACTTCTATAGAGAAGCAGCCCTTTCCTCAGGGGGCTTTGTTTCACTTTCTTTAACCACCTTCTAAATCTACCGCTTCTCAAATCTTAGCATCACCTCGCTTCCTTTCCCTCTATACTTTCTTTCACATATTTTTCACTGTAAAAATGAAAATAATTCAGTATGTTCATCGCATTTTAAATACTATTCATAAGTCTACATCTATTCCAGATGCTAATGGTTTCCAACTGTATGCAAGCATGAACACATGTGATCCTATGTGGCTATTCCATAGGCAAAGGGACCCGATAGTGCAGTGTTGAAGCAGTTCCACTGCTGGCAGAGAGGTTGGCAGCTCAAGCCCACTAGCTGCCCCATGGGGCGATCATGTGGCCATTTCCATGAAGATTCCCAGTCTCGGGAGCCCCAAGGGGACTGTTCTCTTTTGTCCTACAAGGTTGCTTTGAGTCAGAATCAACTCAATGGCAATAGACTTTTGTTTCGGTATATCACAGGGAGGAATATGGGGCTGCTTAATTGGGGAACATTTTTGATCACTAACCTAAGGTTTGAAACTCCCAGCCCATCCAGAGACAACGTGGGAAAGATTAACTTTGAAAACTTTATAGAATATAATTCTACTCTTACGTACATGGAAGTACCATAAATTGGATCTTCATCAATAGCAGTGGGTCATGTTAAAGGATCTTAAGTTTTTTCTGTCTGAAATACACTTGCAGAATATTTCTTAATTAATTATCTCTGAGAATGTTGCCATTCACCTAGCTGCTTGAGCACAGCGCTGAGTGTTATGCTTACATCCTTGTTCTCCATTCATTCATTATGAATTTCTGAAGAAGTGACATGAATTTGGATGCCACTAACATAAATCTAGTCAACATTATGTTGATTATTGTAGATTTCCCCTAACTTGCCTTCTTCTTGTATGCTTCATCTTTACATTTTAAGTGAAACACATGTATTACACAAATATGTATTTATTTAAGTTTACATGCTGTATACTAAAAATATAAAAATCTATATGATATCCATATTTTTTTAAAAGATAAACATACCACTCCAATTCTATAACTGGATTCTATAATGAATCTATGCATTCCCAGGGGACTTAAAGGAAATTGCAAACTCCTTATCATGGACCTTTCTTGCTTGTTATGGATTGATTTGTGTGACTCTAAAATATGAACTCTAAATTCTGACCCCTGGTTTGATATAATCTCATATTATAGCAAGCTGTCTTTGTTATGTTAGTGAAGTGAGATTAGAGTAGGGCATATTCTAACTCAACGATTTACAATATATAAAAGAAGCAGATTAAAATAGGCAAAGTGATTGAAAATTCCCTCACCAAAGGATAACAAGGAAGGAACGAGTCAGCCAGGGTACAGAACACACAACATTCCTCTACTTCTTTAATGCTTCTCCACTCCCATTTTCATAATCCCGAATCTACCTCACAAATCCTGCTAGATTGGAGCATATACACTAGTGCAGATAAGAGCATCTCACTCTCTGAATCCAGGGCTGATAAAACCCTCAGGAATAGTACTGGGAGTAGCAATACCATGAGGATAGGGGAAAGGTAGGGGGAGAAGGGTGGGAGAAATGGGGAACCAACTGCAAGGATTAATTTATAACCCCCCCCTCTCTCTCTCTCACACACACATACACACACATACACACACCATGGAGTGAGGAACAACAGAAACATGGGTGAAAGGAGACAGCAACTGGTGTAAGATATGAAAATAGTCATAATTTATAATTTTTCAGAAAAGAACACATATAGGTTCCATTTAAGACAGCTACCCAAGAACAATAAGGGGAGTGGCAATACTATGAGAATAGGAGGAAGATGAGGTGGCAAGGGGGAGAAAAAGGGAGCCAATCACAGTTATCTTTATGTAAACCCTGAGGGGGAAGAACAACAGAAACGTGGGTGAAGGGAGACAGCAGATGGTATAAGATATGAAAATAAAAATAATTTATAATTTATCAAGAGGTCACAAGGGGGTCAGCAAGTGATGGTGGTTCAGCCTGTCTTGTTCATTAGATTCAAATCTTAAAATAGGAGCAAGGAGAATCTTGTGGACACAGTCTTCTTTTGGAACAGAATACTTTTAGCCATCAGCTGGCCTTGGGGCTAACATTAATTTAGCTTTGAAACAAGCTATGTTGTAGCTGTCTTGGTGTATTAATAGAGTTTCTCCCAAATGTGGCCCAAGTTAGAGTAATTTTGGTCTCTTCTTTGAAAGTTAAAGAATTTCAGTGAGTCTTAACTTGCAAACAGTCTTTCTTCAAAGGCATCAAGGTGAGAGGAGGGAAGAATTCTCTGACTCCAGACATTTTCTCTTAGGTGCTATTGAGAGGATTAAATATTTTTAGCAGCTAGGATCAATGGTACAGCATAGAAAGTAGGGCCAGACAAGAGAAATATGCAGCCAGCTGAGAACTAGAAGTTGCTGGGGCATGTAGAAATTCACACAGACATAGACCCAGGGCTGGTGTGGGTGGGGAGACTGGAGAGTGTAGCTTTCACTTCTGCTTGTTCCTTCATCACTGATACAGATATTTCTTATCAACTACTTGAAAGTTTATTCAAGATATGAGAGAGTAGAATCATGCCACTCGAGGTTTTGAAAATTTCATTATTATATTTGCCTTTGTATTCTCGAGTTGCCACTTGGGTTCCTACGTTCTGAGTAAGATTTAGTGAATTTTTCTTTAACCTACCCAATTAAGTGAAAATTAGTTCAGCTGAAAAAAAATTAATTTTTCAGTGATCGAAAAGGATGGGAGACAGGGGAGGAGGAGGGGGCAAAGGGAAGATGATACCAAGGGCTCAAGCAGAAAGAAAATATTTAGAAAATGATGATGGCAACATATGTCCAAATGCGTTTGATATACTTGATGTATGGAAAGAAAGCAGAAATGGAAGTAGATGTCAGGCCATTTAGCTTTCACCAAAGAACTCGAAGAACCAGGAAAAAAGCTGAGGAGACAAGGACCTTCCCTCAGAGCCACCAGAGAGGAAACACTTTGCCCTGGAGTTGGCTTGTGGGCCTCTACGTTGTGAGAAAACAAATTTCTGTTTGTTAAAACCTCCCATTTGTGGTCTTTATAGCTGCACTAGCTAAGATAGGCCTATAGCTCCTGTTTTCAAAAGTCACCCCTTTCAGCAGGCTTGGCATCACCCATTTCATTCCAGCTGCCCTTACTCTCATTTGTTTTTCTCCATTATTTCTGATGTTCAAAACCCTGATATACGCAATTTTGTTTTCCTTGTAAGTTCCTTCTTGTGAGACTTCTCTTATGAGATTTTTCCATGGATTTTCCATCATCTACGAATCTGTTTCACAATTGCCTCATTCTAAATACTTTACCCTGTACTTCAGTCTTTATTTATTATTCGCCAACTTTTCCAAGTTGCCTTACCCTTTTCATCTATCGCATATTGTGTATCTTAATACGCAAT
The DNA here is from genome assembly GCA_004026705.1 of Nesogale talazaci. Lineage (NCBI taxonomy): Eukaryota > Metazoa > Chordata > Mammalia > Afrosoricida > Tenrecidae > Nesogale > Nesogale talazaci. Next base: position 43,375 of record PVJH01009754.1, on the reverse strand, counting down.
CGAATATTTTCTTTAAATTTAATTTACATGGTGAAATTACCTACCAGCACATACAAATCATTATGGACTTCACTTCTCTTTATTGCCTCCAAGACAGGATGGGGTGGGATAGGCCTGGGGCTGCTCACCACCAGCTCAGGGGGTGGAACCCACCGCCCACCCTGGGGGACCAAGATGAGACCTTCCGTTCTTACAAAGATGTCCAGCCTTACCAACCATGAGAGCGTTTCTGCTCTGTCGGTAGATGTAGACTTACCTGGACGACCATGAGTTTGGAGGGTTTTCAGTTTGGTGGTGCAGCTTTTAGGTCCCTCATGTGCATCAAGTTAGTACTGACTCAAAGTGCGCGCCAGTGTGAGCTCCTGTGTAGCTGTTCACAGGAGCAAGAACCCAGTTTTCTCCTTTGGAGCTGTGATGGTTTTGAGCTGTTGAGCGTATGATTCTGAGACCAATATTTTACTAATAAAAAAGTTGGTCTTTCAAATTCCTGCAAAGGATTTAAGGAATAAAAAGCTGGGAGATGGGAAATGGAAATGTGATGAACCCAAGACAGATGAACCCTTGTGGCCAGTAGTAGGAGTGGAGCTCCTGGATGGGTGGAGGAAAAGTGGGGTAGAGAGGGGGAGCCAACTTCGGGAATCTACACATAACCTCCTACCAGGAGTATAGACAGTGGGGGAGAGGGCGAGGGGAGACATCTGGCAATGTAAGTTACTACAAAAAAAATAATTATTTATGGAGTATTGAGAGTTGGTGGAGGAGTAGGGAACAAGGATGGAGGGAAAGATATGGGAGGCTGATGTCAGGGGCTCAGGTGGAAAGTGGAGGTTCAGAGAACAATGGCAGCAGCAGACATGCGAAGAAGGGTGGCACAATATATGTATTTATGTATTGTGAGAAACGATGTATGAGTCCCCAATAAAATGATTAAAAAAACCCCAACAAATCCAGCTGGACTGGGGGAGGTACACTGGTAGTGATGGGAACTGGAAATACAGATAACCCAGGACAGATTAATCCCATGGGGCCAGTAGTGAGAGTGGAGTTACTGGATGGGTGGATTGAGGTGGGTAGAGAGAGGGAGCCAACTACAAGGATCTACATATAATCTCCTGTCAGAAGGAAAGACATTGAAGGAGTGGGCAAATGGGCAGTGTCAGATATGACAAAACAATAATGATTTATAAAGTATTGAGGGTTGCTGGGGCAAAGTTAGGATGGGGGAGAGGATGAGAAGCTGATAGCACGGGTTCAAGTGGAAAAGCAGATATTTGGAGAATGATGATGGCAGCAGGCATGTGAAGGTGCTTGGCACAGTGTATGTATTTATGTATTGTGAAAAGTGATGTATGAACTCCCAATAAAATGATTTTTTTAAAAAGCCACCAGTCAGGTCCCCTAAAGACTACACTCTAGAAAACCTGAGTTGAAATGATTCAAAAGCACACATAACAACAACAAAGTATGCATATATTTTACATTTTAATCTACATATTTATCGATGATGTATAATCAATAAGGTTATAGATATCATGCTTTATTATCATTGCCATGTAATCCATGAGTAGACCAGAATTGGCACATTGAACACTAAAATATATGCTATTTTAATCAAAGAAATTAGGATAAAATACTTAACTTTTTCCATAGATAATCTTTAAAACTCACTGTCATCTTATAGCGAGGGTCTAGGAAGACTTTCTGTAAGTTCTTCCTCCCACAAAGAATGAAAAAAATAATAGAGTCTGTATTTGACTATTTCCATAGAATGGAAGCTTAAATGTAAAATTTCATACACTATTATGTTATTCAAATGTTACTTTCAGTGGTGACACTTTTTTAACAAACACAATTCTTGGAAGACTATATTGCTCACCTAATCTAAAGACAAAATTAAATTTAAAAAAAGGAAGCAAAAAGCTTGCAAAGATTCTATCAGAGGCCACTGTTTTGATTTTGTCGGTATGAGGTCATTCTATAGCTTTCAAGGAAGGTAGTATTAATGCTGCTATAACAGAAAAACCACACGAGTGTGGCTTTAACAAAAAACTCATTTCCTCATGTTAGGACGTTGGAAGTCTGAGTACACAGAGTCAACTCTAGGTGACGGTTCCCTCTAGGACAATTCTGAGTGACAGCTCTCAACATCTGTAGTCCTGACGACCCTGGCTGCTGTTGGGCACCAGAGAGTGGGTTTCTACCCATAGTGAGCCTGTGCGCAGCATGCCACGCTGCCTGGTCCTGCACTGTCCACCCAGTTGTTCTTCTGTTGAAGCCCATTGTGGCAATCACTATGACTACCCTTCCACGTGCATTTGACCTGTCAATCAGGTCACAGCCTGTGTGAACTTCTTATAAGGAGGGCCCTGGGAAGTATGTCCTCTACTCTCCCACTAGCTACCATCACCTTCCTGCTGTCTGAACTTGGTTGCTGTCAGAGCTCTGTGATACATCCACCACCATTAGGTCCACATTCTTCTGCACCCACCATCCTGTGATAGTCCTGCATTCCACATCAATGCACCTGACTGTGTGTTCTGAAGAGGGACTTAGGGATTAGTATAGAACTTGTGGACTTGAGTTGGTCTGGGTTGGGATATTTTATTGATATGTAATTACTTCTTGATCCAGAGCTCTCGCATACATATAAGAGTGTCACTGAATTTGTTTCTCTGGTCAACTCAGCCTAACAAAAGCACCTTCCTTTTTTCACTACCCCTATGTTTTACCAGGTATGATTGCTTTCTCCAGTGACTGACATCTCTTGACACCATGTGCAATGTAAGCAAGATGAAGTCTTGTTATGCTTGCCTTTAAAGAGCACCTGGTCCTGCTTCTTCCAAGACAGACTCGTTTATCCTTTTCACAGCCCATGGTACTTTCTCCCAAGAATATCACTTTGTATTTTGATATTTTCCTAAGCTTAGGAGCTTCTCAGCAAAGGAAAGATGGGCAAAAAAGGCATTTATTCTCCTCTAGACTCTTGTTTCTTGGTGAAAGTAAAGTCCTTCCTCTCTGTCTGATAAGAGCCTGGGTGCCATAGTGTGTAATGCATTGGGTTACTAACCACAAATTCAGCAGTTAAAAACCACCCACCCCTCTCTGGGAGAAAGATAAGGTTTTCTATTCCATAAATACGTATAGTCTTGGAAACCCACACACTTAGATCTATTCTGTCTTATAGTCACTATGAGTTAAAATCACCTTAATGACAGTGAGTTTGATTTGATATCTCTGCTCATGTCTCTTCTTTTAAAAAATTAATTTGTACTCTCTGGTAAGATAAAAGGTGATGTAGACTATGTTAGGGACACTTACCTGATATCAACTAAGAGGATTGACCTAATTAAGATTTGCATAACCCCCCTCCCAATCTTCTGACAGTGATCACATAAGAAAATATTGCATCATTGCATTATTTCAAAACTGCATCATTACATACCTGATAAATCACTGAAAATTACATATAGCCAAGAGTTAAATGCATGTGCGTATGTATATATATTATATACACATACATATACACACTATATACACACACGTACCTGGGAAACAATTCAATCCATGAAAAACATAGCATAGCTAAAACTTCATGCGAGAAATATCTGAATGTCATTAGTTACATATTGTGATGTGTGTCACTTAACTGTTAGGATTATCGAGAAATTTGGCAGTTAGAGGATGGTAATGCTTCATCATGTGACCTAACGCAGTGTAATTAACTCCATAGGGGGAATCTGTTGTGAGCAGCCATGCTGTTGTAAGAAAGATGAGATAGAGAGCAGTTTCTGGGATATTTCTTTGGAGGTATGCCCTACCCTAATGTAAGTAGCAACTTTTGAGAGCTCTTAACCTCTTGCTGGTCTGTAATTTTCATCTGCCTCATCAATCTCTGGTTCATTGGACTTGAACTAACAGCCCCCCCACTTCCAGACCACCCCCAACCCCCACACATACACAAATGCTGCCATATTGAGGGTCCACCTTGGGAGCCACAACCGTTTAGTATGTGACTTGATGTCTATGATTTATCTGCCTTTCCAACCACCAACTGTGGATTTCCTGTTTCATCAGCCCAGCAGGTATGAATCAAGAAAATCCTCCAGCTGAACGTCTGATCCATGCACTTGAACCTGATTGCACTTAACCACTCATGAGCCACTTTCTTAACATAAATTCATATATCTGTGTTTGCATATGTATATAAGGGAGTGTCCCAGATAAACCTGGCGAAAAGCTCCACTGGTCAGAGGTTTTGTTGTATGCGCTATTCCAGCTAGGCAAGCATAGAACAACTTGCTCTGAGTTAGTGCACCGAGCAGCCTCACCTGGAATATTCACTCTGGTCACAATGAATTATTTTATAAAATAAATTTTGCTAGTAACTAATTTTATATGATGACTGATAGTGTAAAACAGTTTCCAGCTGTGAAATCTTGTTTCCTGCTTGGGAAAAATGCCACAGAAGTGAATGTGATGTTGAACACAGCTTACAGGGGCAACATTATGTGAAAAATTCAAGTGTACAAGTGATTTTCTCATTTCAGAAAGGTCAAATGTTGATTTGATGACCAACCTCATTCTGGATATCTGTAAAATTCCCCAACAGACAAAAATATCGACTCCTAGTGCATTTGTAGTTCATTCCACCAGGTCAGACTTTTAATCAAGCTTTCTATTTAGAGGTCCTGAAAAGATCATGTAACAAGGCTCAAAAAGAAGGCTTGATTGTGAAAGATGAGGTCTCGTTTTGCCACCATGACAATACACCTGCTCGTGTAGCTATCTCAGTGTGCCCGTTTTTGGCAAAGACTTGCTCCATGTGCTTTACTCACCTGACCTCACTCCAAGGACGTATTTTTGTTTCTACAAATGAAGAGGGACATGAAAGGACAGCGATTTGATGATGCATAAGAGGTGAGGAGGGAAAAATGAGCCAGATGCTATCAGCCATCCAAACAGATGGGTTTGGAAAATGTTTTCAAGAATGGAATGATACATTTGACAAACATGGTAAGTGTAATGGAGGGTGCTTTGACAGTCATGATGTTGTTTAGTGCAAAAATTTGAATACATAGCTTTGAAAAAATTCATTTTGCGGGTGGGGTATCCCCTCAGATGTGATTCCCCTGGCATAACACATGCTATCAATAAATTGTATTTTATATTAACTGTACATTTTCCACTTTCTTTTGAGAAAGTGAATAATTTATTTTTTAAAAGAGATTGTCTCTGTGAATCTCCATGGAAAGATCAGAGTTTCTCTCACACTCAACTTGAACACAGTTGGGAACCTTAATAAAGAAGAACATTGAATTCTCCTTCAAACAAGGTCAATTTGAGTTTTTCTGCTCTCAGATCCATCGATAAATTAATTTCTGCAACCTATAACATTTTTATTAGTTCTTTCAGGAGAAAATTATAATGTAATGAGTATTAAAAAATCCTTTAACCTCACATTAAGAATCAAATACCATCTAAAATTCAAATGAAATACATAAAAAAAGTTTTTGTGCTCCATCTTACACTTATCAATTAGCAATGCTATAGTAGTATTTGTATTTCATGAATCTCAAAAGACTAGATCATGTATTGATTGGAGATTTTTGGTTTCATATATTTTGTATTATCTTTTTCTCAATTATCCACTTTCCCTTTGTGATTTACTTGTCAAGAAACTTTTTTTCCTCCTTTATTCTTTTTTTGTTTGTTTTGTTTTGTTTTGTTTTTGTTTTTTGGCATCGCTGCCCTCTGGTGGTGGGGGTAGGAGGCCCAGCCTTTGTTCCTGTGGAGCCACTGCTGGAATTGAACCTCCATCCCAGTGGCCTGCAGTCCTGCGCACAACCACCACACCACTGAGGCTCAGCCCCCATTCCTTTTATTCTTTTGTCGTTTCCTGCCATTGACTGAGTGCTAAGTTATAGTGTCTGTATGTTAAAGAATAGAAAACACTACCCTGTCCTGTACTATTGCATTAGTCTGGATAGACTTGAGAAAAAAATCCATAGAAACTCATATGTATATAAAAGATAGTTTTATATGAAGGGTAAATATACATTAAAAAAGCATCCCAACACAGTCCAGCTCAAGCTCAAAATGTCCAATATTAGCCCATATGTCTGACACCAATCTACAAAGTCTTCCTTGATCTTACAAAACATACACAATGATGCCAACTGCAGGAGTAAAGCCAAATCAGTAGAGTGTAAGCACTGACGGAGTCTCCACGTGGCTGCTTCAGCACCCAGGGCTGCATCAGGGTAGGTCATGTGGATGTGGTTTCTCCTCAGCAATGTCTCACAGCCAGAGCCTTGTAGACTGAAGCAGGAGAACTGGCTAAGGCAGCGACCCTCTGGTCCGAAAAAGAAAGCAAGATAACCTAGAGCTAGAAAGATGAGGCTCATCAAGTCATTTATCTCTCTGCCCTTCAATTAGTCCCACATATTCTTATCGGCCAAGTTTGTCACAAAAACCTTAACTATCTCAACCATCCTTAAAATTGTTATGTTTTAACCCATTCTTGTAGTCACTGTGTCAATCCCTGTCATTTAAAATGTTCCTTAAAAATAGAATAAAATAAACCAAATAAACAAAAAAGAAAGTGTTCCTTTACTGATCCTCAACTTTATCTGCCATGCTATCATTTCCCTTGTATCATAGAGTTTCGGTATTTCCATTTATCAGTGATCCAATCATTTTGCCTAAATTAACTGAGTTTTTCTAAGCAACAAAATTAGTTTTGGATGAAAAATTACTGCTGTGAGGCCACACATTATTTTCAGATTTATCAAATTAACTGCTAAAGTGTGTTGCTGCTGTTGTTGTCAGGTGCCTTGCATTCAATCTGATTCATGTGTGTACAACACATGGATTCCGTATCATCCGGGTAACTGTTACTGTGTTTGAGCCTGATGTTCCAGTCATTGTGTTAATCCCTTTCATTGAGGATCATCTCTTTTTTTGTTGACATTCTATTGGTTAACATGCTCAAATGATGTGAGATGAAATTTTGCCATCCTCACTTTGAAGGAACATTCTGAATGTATTTCATCCAAGACATATTTGTGAATTCTTCTGGTATCTTTAATACTCTAAGAACACAATAATTCATTTTAACTAGTTGCTCTTAATTCTTCTTATTGTCTAGTTCACATGAGTAAGTGAAAATTTAAAATGCAACACAGTAGATTTTGAACTAAAATGATTAATGAGAAAGTACCAATAATTATTAAATTATGATTGGCCTAATTTATATTAAATGAAGTGTGGTTAGTCAAATATATTTAACATATCTAAGTTTTATTGATATAATATAATATATTACATATAATATAATCCAATAGAATGCTTTTAAAAGAATCATGTAAGCATCACCACCATCAATTTTAGAACATTTTAACTTAATTATATCAGAATTACACTATTTTCCAACATATACTCTCTGATAACAAAGTATTCACATCCCTGGACAATAAGCAGAGGGGATTTACTGGAGATTAATCCCTATCCTCATCAAGTTCAGCCTCAGGTTCCCACCTTGAAACTGAATTTTAGGCTTTCATTGCCATTCACGTTAGTTGTTGTTCGGTGCCACAGTCTGTCCTTACTCGTAGGGACCCTACGTACACCAGAAGGACACACTGCCACCCTCTGCCACCCTCACCACTCTTCCAATGCTGAGTTCATCATTGCAACCAGCGTCCCAATCCTTCGCTTTGATGCTCTTTCTCTCTTTCTCTGCCCTCTACCTTACTAAGCACGATGTCTTTCTCCAGGTCTCTCCTGACAACATAGGCACAGTATCTAAGACAGGTTTTGTGATCCTTGCTTTAAAGCACTCTGCCCTTACTTCTTCCAAGACAGATCACTTTTGTGTTGTAGCTGTGAGTGGCACTTCCAATATATTGCAATAGCGTCACAACCCCTATGCATTGATGATTCTTCAGTCTTCCTTATGCAATGTCCAACTTTCACATGTATATGAAGCAATTGAAAATACCAAAGCTTGTCAGCTCCACTACCCTCTAAGTGGACAGAATTATCTTCCTTCCCCAGAAAAATTCACTTCAGATGATAGCACTGATGCTACAGCTCAAGGAGAGGGACTTGTCTGATCAGAGCACCCAGGAGCCTACGGGGGCTGGTGGGGGGGGGGCAGGGAAAAAGAGTGAAGCACATCCTTGACCACCAAGCCCTGAGGACAATATTTCTGCTCAGATCAACGAATGCACAGAGCAGAACACAAGGGCCAGCCCCAACAAGAGACACAACGTTCCTCACTGACCCACGGCAGAGAACACTGGAGAAATCTGGTGGGAATTGTGCTCCCCTGGAGCCCACCACCCTGAAGTCAGACACTGGGCTTGTGCAACAGAACATCAAGGGGAGCACCACTATGTGAGCATCAAGCAACACGCTCTGAGTTTGTGCACACTGTGGTGTCACCTAGGAAGGTTCTCTCTGCTCATAGCAAATTGTTTTTAATAAAAACAGTTTCCTTGGAACCTCATTTCTTTTTGATGACTGTTTTAATAGGACAGTGTGAGGTTGTGAAATTTTATTTCCTGCTTGGGGGAATGTGACAGAAACTGGTGTGAAGTTGAACACGGCTTACATGGCCAGCATTATGGAAAAAACTCAATTGTAAGAGTGGTTTTCTAATTTCAGAAAAGGTGATATGTGAATTGATGAAAAACCTCATTCTTGATATCAGTCAACTTCCTGAGTGGGCTAACATATTGACTTCTAGTGGATTTGGAGATGTTCTACCAGGTCATACTGCTAATCAAGCTATCAACTTAGAGGTTCTGAAAAGATTATGTAACGTGTGTGACAAAAAAGGGCTGATTCGTGGCAGATGGGGCACTGGTTTTGACACCATGATAATGTACCCATTCACACAGCCATCTCAGCGCTCTAGTTTTTTGCAAAAACAGTATACATGTCTTGCTCCCTTTATTTTACTCATCTGACCTCACTCCATGTGCTTCTTTCTGTCTCTATGGATAAAGAGGGCCATGAAAGGAGAGCAAGTCGATTACACAGAAGAGGTGAAGAAACAACAAACGAGAGAAGTACTTCAGCCATCCACACAGATGAGTTTCAAAAATGTTGCCAAGAATGGAATCGCAGGTTTGACAAATGTGTTAAGTGTTATGGAGAGTACTTTGGAGGCGATAAGGTTGTTTGGTAAAGCAATTTAAATGCATAGCTTTGAAAAAATAAATTCTGTTGTTCATGGGGTACCACCATAATTTCTGACTCAATGCTGTTCCAAATTTCATTTTCCCCCTTTCCACAATGGTGTTTCTCCCTATGGGCCCTGTCTTCATCCCTGTGAGTTCTCTGTGCCAGAATTGTATCCAATGTACAAATTGTTTTACTGTTTGAGCTCTGAAATACCATTCCACACAACAATGTCTTTGTGTGACACTCCATCTCTGCTCTGAAATTGAAATCCTATTACCTCCCTTACCTCTAAACGTAGACACACTGCTCATTCTGCTTGGACTCCCACATCTCATTCTTGCATGACTTTGTGGGTATACCACTTTCTTCGCTTTACCTGGACTTTCTTCTTTACAATAGGTCTTCTACCAGTATATACTCTTTCCTCATGCCATTTAACCTGTGCCACCCTGTGAGGTTGCCCTGTATGACTGCTTTCCGCGGGGTGCTTGGATCCTCACAGAGAAAGCTGCTGGGCTACATTCCCACGTGAAGTAGTCCTTTTTCTTATTTGAATCAAAACAACAACATCAGATTGTCACTGAGCTCCAATGAGGGAATTTAAAGAGATTAAAACATCAGGGCAGGATGGAGGAGCTAATACCAAGAGCTTAAGTAGAAAGGAAATGTTTTGAGAAGGATGATGGCAGTAAATGTACAAATGTGCTTTTCATACAATGGATGTACTACGTACAGATTGTGATAAGAGTTTTATGAACCCACAATAAAACAATTAAATAAACAAAGATAATAAAAAACATCAGAGCAAAAGGCTTCTGTCATTTAAAAAGTATAGCATCAAAGAATATTTTTGTACTTATATATAAATGTATTTGTATATTTATACAACTTACCTTATTAATATATACATTCATATTTATAAGTTCATATATTTTTCTACTTGTATGTATTCTTATATATTAGCATATTTTTCTAATATCTGCTGAAAAAACTTTCATATTGCTTAGCAATATTAATGAATAAGAAAATAAATAAATTATAAATAATATTATCAAACTAAAATTTTGAAAGTCATCTTAGAATATCATCATAAATTGCAGCTACCAACCTGAGTGGATCCTTTTGACTAATTTAAATGTTTCAGTTTAAAAAAGAAAAAAGAAAAGAAGAGGAGTACATGTGGAATAAGGCTCAGGTCAACCTCTCTGGCCATGAACTAGGGATGTGACAGTCTTGCTATCTCACACAGATTAATTAGAAAGTGAATTGGGGCAGATCGAGTGGATTTAAAATTTAGTACCTTATCATTTTAGTTATCTCATGATCCATTTAAATTTATTCTAGTTTTTAGTTTTCTGCTTTCATTTCAGTTGCCATTTCTTAAAAGTGGTTTACTTTGGTATAGTTAGTTTTTTTTAATGCTTTTCTGTTTATGAAATTCAGGATAGGTAAATATATATATAGTAACTAGACTAATGGTCCCTTATGGGAATGTTAGAGGAGGCTGGGGTAAATGGGAAGCTAATAATGATGAGAAGAAAAATGAAGAAAATGTTCCAAAATAGAGTGTAATGATGACTGCATAACTCTTCTTGGTGTGATTGAATTATTGAAGTGTATGATATGTGAACTATATGCCAATAAAACGGTTTTAATAAATTGAATGGGATTTGGTGGGTTTTCATGATGGTAATTGTGGCAGTCATATGCTTATGTTAATTTTATGATTTAAATGTAGGCGTGGAGTCTAGCCTGTTAATCTAGAGATAGCCATTTAGTAGCCAATGAGGCCTCTATGTGAGCATGGCTTTCTCCTGAGACATCTGGGAAATCTCGCAATATTTCTCTCGTGAAGATGAGAAGCTATCTTCCCCAGTTGTTGTGAGTTAGTTTCAGAGATGATGAATCATGGACAAGACACAATGGCAGCATCCAAGAAGCTGGAGGAAACGACGGAGAGACCACATGGCTTTGCCCTGATGGAGCCAGATCTCTGAAGCTGGGGCGGCCACATGGAGAGGTCTGCCAGCAATGAGTTGCTTCTGCTGTTGATGGACCCTGAGCCCTGGAAGCAAGGAGCTATGTGGAGACCTCTGTCAGCGCCGGGATTCTGCACCCACTGATCTGTGACTTCATGAGTTGAAAGGAGACGCTATAGACTGATTTCAGGCATATGGGTTAATATCAGACTTATCACTTTGAATTGGACTGGGCTCAATGTCCTGTTCCTCTTGTTTATAAACCTTTTCCTTATATCTATATGCATGTCTATGAAATTTGTTCCTCTGGTCTACCCAGACTAACACAGTAATGTTTGTATATTTTTGATGGCTTTTATTAGTTGAGCTATCAGATTTAATTGATTGCATGCATATGGATTAGTTCTTAAAATGCCCATTTACTTTTGTTTTTACTCTTTGTTTAGGGAATGGGAAATCTGGTTTATCATCAAAGATTTTTTAAAAAGATGGAGAAAATGCAGAAGTTAAATAATAAAATATGGAAATTTTTATTTAGAGATCAAAACATGAAAATATGTTAAAGATGGCAGTGCTTTAGAAATAAAGTGGCTGAGCCCCGGTGGCATAGTGGTTGTGCGCGGAACTGCAGCCCACTGGGATGGAGGTTCAATTCCAGCTCCATAAGAGCAAAGGCTGGGCCTCCTATTCCCACCACCAGAGGGCAATGATGCATAAAAAATAAAAAAGAAATAAAATGGTCTGTGGGGAATGATTAGTTAGAATTTTTCTAGATAAAATAATCTGAGAATGGTTACAAAGTTTAAAAAGTAAGCGAACACAGCGAAGGGTACACATTTAACTATTTATCTTTAGTTGATAACTCCTCAGGGTGAAGAGTTATCCTATTGGATAAGAATAATGCCCATCAAGTTCCCAAGGTATCAAATTCTTAGAGGAACTGAGCATTACATTTTTCTTTCACACACTCACTGATGGGCTCAAGGGTTGACCACCTGGTGAATAGCCAACTACTTTGCTACTACACTGCAAGATCTTCCTGCTATGAAGTGCTCTGAGCAGATGCTGTTGCATCCGTCTCTGGCTCACTCACGCCCGGTTCCAGCAGGAGAGAACAGTACCCAGTCCTGTGCCACCCTCACGATTGTTATGTTTGAGCTCATTTTTGCAGCTACTGTGTCGATCCATCTTGCCAAGGGCCTTCCTCCTTTTTGTTGATCCTCTGCTTTCCGACGAATGACGTCCTTCCCCTGGAACTGGTCTCTCCTGGAACATGTTCAGAATACGCACAGAGTCTTGGCATCCTTACCTCTAAGGAGCATTACAGCTGTACTGTTTCTTCTTTTGGCAGTCCATGGTGCTTCCAGTGTTCTTTTCCAGTGCCGTAGTTCAAATGCATGGTTTTTTCTGTGGTCTTCCTTATTCCATGTCCAACTTTCAAATGCACTTCGGAGTGCTGACAATATCATGGGCTCAGTCAGGTGCACCATCGTCTACAAAGGAGTATCCTGGCTTTTCGAGACTTTGGAGAGGTCTTGGGCACCAGATCCTATGAAGTAAGGAATATTAATTCTTGAAGGAGAATATGGTATGATATTTTTAAAGTATGCCAGTATATTAAAAGGGAATATCACATAACTAAACAGTAAGAACTTTATATGTACTAATGTACAGAAATTAAAATATCTCATTTACTGATAGCACTGTTAACCAAGCTGATCTGATCTCAAGCAATCCTGTATGTCAGAGAAGAATGTGACATGGGTAAATATCAAAGCGGCTAGGAGCATGTGGAATTGATTTGAATATAAATCTGTATGTTAAAAATTGCTGACTGCAAGGTTGGTGATTTAATGCTAACAGTTATTTCATGGGAGAGATATAAGGCACCATAGCTGTTTTTTCTGAGACCTTATGAGGCATTCTCCTCTAAACTTTAGGCTTGCTGTCAATGGCTTTAGTTTGGGTTTAGGAACTCTTGTGGGAGCAGATGGCCTAATCTGTCCCTCTTTAATGCTGCTGTGTGGATTCACAGTGCCAACCTTTCACTGATCAGCTGCAGGCTAACTATAGAGTCTCCAGGGTTCTGAATTAAAGAGACAAAAGAATGGGAAATTCTGTGAGAATTTTTAATACTGGAGTTTGTAACTATTACACTGCTACAAAGTTAAGGAAATTCATCAAGAATATTATCACATTGGGGTATTGTAAAATTACTCTCCCTTCCCCTTTTGTATCTTCACAGTCTTCCAAATTCTGCCCACTGGGGGTAAAATAAGGAACATACTGAATGAAAAGTATGCTAAAATGTCTTTTTAATGGGATTTTGAAGTGCAAAATGAGATTTTAGAGGCTCAAAAATAAAATTAGCAAGTGAAATAAATCCATTCCTAATGTAACTCTGTAGACCTAATAGTCCATAATCAGATAAGATGATGATTGCTTTTCTTGAAAATTTTTATGTTTTCATGTCTAATTTTAGTATTCCATTAGAATCATACAATTTTATTGTCATGTTATTAGAATATTTCTACTCAATACTCTAGCAATATGATTCAATTCTATTATTAAATGAGTTTGATAAAAAAGTAGACAGTCTATTTTATAGAATATATTGAATTTTTCTATTATTTTAATATTCCATATTTTCTATCATTTCTTTTTCATATCATTTGTTTTGCTTTTCCTTATTCTAGTAGTTCTTATTTGGAAATTTTAGCATTAAACATATTCAAATGTATAGGCTTTTTCAAGGTTTATTTCATTTTCAGTGTTATAATGAAGACAATACTATTAGTAAGGTTTAACACGATACCGTTAAAACCATTCTACACAACCATAAACTAGAAATCAAACCTGTTCTCATTGAGTCAGTTTCAACATGTTTCGATCCTATTTGTCACTGAATAAATGATCTTTGTGGAAATATATGATCAAGTCTTTCCTTCTGTGGTGCCGCTTGCTAAATTTGAAATGAAATTAGATAAGTAGTTGAGTCCTGATCATTTAAGGAGTTCCTTAACCATGTTTCTTTTACATATTAATGATGACTTTGTTGGTATTAAAATTATTTAGCACATGATTGTGTCAACATTCCACCTTCATATTATTGTTGAAAATGAAAAACTTAATACATATATGAATCCCAAAAGATTTAAGAAAATAATGTAATAAAATGCAGAGTGCAAGTGATCACATACATCCATTTCTCAGTTTTATATGGAGATTTTCATCTAGATATGCATCTTTGCAAGGTTTATTTAGGGAGTGAGGATATTATAAAATCTTCATAGAAATATTAAAAGATGGCACAAAGTTGTTATATTATTTTAATCACATGTGCTTTAATAGAATATTTTGATGAGGAAAGAAACTAATGGTTTCTGAGTAGCTAGTATAAAGGATGGCCTGATTACTAGGCACGAGAAGGGTAGCTCTCTCACGCAGAGACACCTCTGAAGTCTGGGCTGGGAACCTGCTTCTGAAAAATCATAGCCTTCAACATCTATGGAACAGTTTTACCCAACATACATGCATTCATCCTGACTCCGAAGCAACCAAAAAGCAACCAAATATCATCTAAGAACTATTCATACCTTACAGAAACCCTGAGGAATAGTTTAATTTACATTTGAGTAATATTATTTACATTGACTATATGACAACTGGGAGTTTGTGGAACTGATTTGAATCCAAATCTTTATTATAAATTTATATGTTAAAATTGCAATAAAATTACTACAAAAACTTTATGCTAAAACTATTTTATTATAAATAAAGGTATTATAGCTAACATATATTTTGTTATGGAAATTATTTTTCCTACAAGGATCTGACACTTATTGTTTCTTTTTGTCTGAAATGCAATTACAGTAGAAACCTGTATAATTTTTTTAAATCTTTACTGATAGCACATTACATCCTGTGATCTTTCCATGTAGAATCCTGGTGCTAGGGTCGTAATGTGCTGGGTTGAATGCCTCATGGTTGGCACCTGGAAAGCACCAGCCACTCCCTAGGAAGACAGGGTTTTCTGTCCCTTTCAACAGTTGCCATCTCTATGAGTTGGCATTGATCCCATGGCAGTGAGTTTGCTTTGTTTACTGGAGCATTTATTTTTCATGTTTCCCCCTACTACAATTAAAGCTCTATAAATCAATAGTTCTGTTTGCAATCTGCAATGTTTGGTACTGACACTTCATAAGATCGATGAGCTAGTGTCTATGATGATTACTATCAGTACTTCTACAATTAAGAGTAATACTACCATTACTAATGTTATTACTACTGTTAAGTTGCTCTACTACAGAAACTAACATTTAGAAAGGCGAAAGCATATGATAGATACAGTTTGGGGTGTGTTGGCTATTTGATATTTAAAACGAAGGACCTTCGAAGTAGACATTATTATCACTCCCATTTTACAGAAAAGAAAAGAAAGGTTCAGAAAAGCTAAATTAGATCTTGCTCAAGTTCACACAACTAGTAATTGCCTTAGCCTGGATTTAGCCCTTGACAACTATTTTATATTTACCATCAAGTAGAAGTTTTAAAATAAATAATAGCAATGTGGTTCCAAATATGCACAATTGAAAATATTATCAATGAAAGGAAACCTTAATTACTTGTGACTGTTTTTCAGACATAGTATTTTTTTTTTTGCATCACTGGCCTCTGGTGGGAATGGGAAGCCCAGCCTTGCTCCTGGAGAGCTGCTGCTAGGTTTGACCTGCCAAGCCAGTGGGCCGCAGTCCCGCACTCAACTACGCCATCGGGACTCAGCCCGAAACAGTATTAAATATATCAAATTCTCAAGTAATTTCATGAAATATTTACTATGAACTGGATGTAAAATACAAATAGTGATTTTCTTCTAATTCTAAAGATAATGAGTTCTTAACCAATGACCTGGAACCTTTTTAATAATCTACTTTACTACTCTCAACAGAAATTTATCACTTATAAATAATTTGAAAATGACTGTTGGATTAGCTATGGCAGCCATTTTATTGCTCTAAGTAATTTGTAAAGTCTGTCTTATAAAGGAATTTATGGGTTAATATCAGACTTATGGGCTAATATAGAACTTTTGGTCTTCATCTGGACTGAGCTGGGATGTTTTATTGATGCATAATTACTTCTTGATGTAAAGTTCTCTCTTATACATATGTGAATGTCCCTTGATTTTTTTTTCCAGTCTATCCAGTCTCACAGAAGGGGATAGCACTGAGCTATAAGGCTCAGTACAAATGCATTCAGCCAAAGCTCAGTGGGTCGTGAACCCCGCCCTGTGAATTAAGTGCCCCAAAGCACTTCTCTCCAGGAAGCCTCAGCCCAAAGGCATTTGGTTTCACTCCCAAGTGTCAGTAAAACTAACTTCCCCAATTTAGTGCCAAAAATGCACTCCCTTCTGAAAGCCAGTCTCTTGCACAGAAATACTCAGCCTGCTCTGTGGTTTGAAATGGCTGTAGCTCTGTCCCATGCTCTGGCTTCTGGCTTTCCTGGTGGCCCTCTGAGGGATATTTGTCATATGGATGCAGAAGGTCCATCGTATTGGATCAGTGGCTCTCAAACTTCCTAATGCAATGGCCCTTTCAAAAAGTTCCTCATGTTGTGGTGGCCCTCAGCCATAAAATTATTTTTTGCTACTTCATACTGTAATTTAGCAACTGTTAAGAATCATAATGTAAATATCTGATATGCAGGATGTATTTTCATTGTTACAAATTGAACAAATGAAAATACAGTGATTAATCACTAAAATAATATGCATGTAAATATATATTGTAAAATATTTATTTCTACTTAAAAATACCTGAAATTTTGTCTTAAAGCATGGTGTAGCATGGGTAGCAGTCTTAATATAACAAGAGTAAACTACATTGATATATTTTGCCAACATCACAGCAAAGGTTGATCAGCATATCTGCACGTAGTCAGATACACCTGGAGACAGGTAGAGGAGTGGTGGCTTAGTTCCTAAGATTGTTGGAAATAGGTGTTTTCTGATGTTCTTAGGCAGCCCCTGTGATGCCCACAGGGAGGGTGACCTACAGGTTGAGAACTGCTGGGTTAGCCTCCACCTCTAGCTCTTGCTAGTCATAAGGTCCCTCCTCCTGTTTATCAGAGGACTCATTTGATTCACAGCAGGATGCCGCTCCAGGCAATCTTTTTCTCAGTTACTCACAGGTCTGTCTTATCAGTATCTTCCTTATCTTCTTAACAGATTGCAAGGAAAGTTTATTTGTTGGGAGTTAAGAGACTGATTAGAAGAACCACATTAAATAATTCACTGCCCCTACATTTAAGGTCTTATAAGTCTTTTGTTGTTTGTTTTTTAAAATGCTCCGGGAGATTCAACTCAGATAGAAAATTTCATCACTCTTTGGTGATTTGGGGAGGAGAGCTATTTACTCCTTAGGCAAATGGGACAGTACTACAATCTTCCGTGTCAATGACTTGGGAGAATAATCATGTCTCAACCTTGCTGGCCTGTCTCTTCACCTGAGATAAATGAACACTTGCCTCCTGTTCCTTGACTAAAGCAGCAGAAGGCAGCTGCCTGCAAATTTATCAGTTTCTTCATGTTCCCAGCCTCATCCTCCCCTCCCATCTGTGAATAATCTGACTGATATGTTAATGTTCCTTTGTATATGCTCAAAGAACTGTGAACTGTCTTTTTGTGTGTAAACCTGTCAAGTGTCGCATGCTGCATGCAGGTCATATATTGAAGCCTGTCCCTAATAAAGCAGTGGACCCTGGAGTGTCTTTACAGCAGGGACCTCCACACTGCAGCTGCATCTATCCTTTTCCGTATGTGTAAGTTTTCTGATTGCAAATCATACCCCTCTCAATGAATTAGTAATGCAAAATAAGAGGTGGTCTTTACATTATCTTACAGGTAATATATTAATCTAGACCACTTCAACTCCCCAATTTTCTCATGTCCTCAACGGTGTGTTATACAAAATGTGCATACCATGATACCTTTGGATGTTGAATGCCTCCAAGCTTGAACTTTCTACCACTCTAACAGCAAAGTTAGAAAAAACAAATCTTTTCAGTCTTTACATGATTGTTGAACTGAAAATTCAACTTGAAAAAAAACTTCTCTGGGTTGAGAGAGAGTGAACCATGGCTAAATCTCACTGAGGACACCAATGGTGAGGCTTTGGCCTGAGTGCTACTCTCACTCACACCACAGGCAGTGCTTGTGCTAGTGCTTTAAAACAAAAGCCAGTCTGCTCCGCACCCCAACCATTATTTTATTTATGTAAAATATCATAACTATGGCTCCAAAGAAAGTTGGTTTAACCAGAAGTAAATTTAAGAAGAAAATGGAAAACCATGATAGAATTAAAGAAATACACTTTTGTGGAATTTTAATCAAGTCTCCACTGTCTGATTTGGAGGCTAAGTACAGAATGGCTAAGTGGACATGGTCAACATTTTTGAAAATAAAGAGTAAAGCATATAATGTAGTGAAAAGTGTGAAATCAGTAACCACAAAATAAAGAAACCAGACCATAAAAGCCAGACCATTAACATAACTGTCAATTTGGATAAAGCAGAAACAACTGGAAGTGATGGAATATTTAAAACAGTATGGTATCCAAGAAGGTTCGAGGCCTGTAGGGTGATTTAAAATCCTGGGAAATGAATTTATAAGTGTAATTTGGAGCTTTAGAACCAAGTTTGTGGTTTCCCTTATTTCTTAAAGGAAAATTTTGTTTCATTCTCAAAGTTTTCAGTATATGAACATGAATTTGAATGAATCTGTTGTCCATCTCCCTGGGAGGGAACTGTAGATAGGTCATTCGAATTGGTTCCCACTTTCTCCCCCCCACCTTCTCCTTTCCCTCCTTCTATGGCTACCCTCGATATTGGTTTGGAGGAGTCATCTGTCCTGGATTCCCTGTGTCTCCAGCTCTTATCTGTACCCATGTACATACTCGGTCTAGCCAGATTTGTAAGGTGGAATTAGTCATGATAGTGGGAGGGAGGAAGCATTAAAGAACCAGAGAATATCTAAATGTTTCATCAGTCTGACTTTTTCATTCTGCCTATTTCATCCAGATAGACAAACAGAAACAACAATATGCACAGACACAAGACCAAGCACAACAAAGCAACAGTGCAAGAATAGCTACAACAATGAAATCTTTTAGATTTTTGTAGAGGATTTCACATGCATGTTAAAATATTCTCACGAGGTTTCCAAGAGTAGCATGCCATCTTCTTGATAAAACACTGACAAAATAATTGCAGTGTGAAAGAGTATAGGAAATAGATATATTTTTAATTTGTAAAGAATTTTTCATGAATTCAGGAAACATAAGAACAGCCTTTCTTGCCTGAAGAAACCAAGAAGTGACCACCATATCACCTTAATAACGATAAGTCATTGACATTTAGTATCCCAATGTCTTTTTCTATGCAATAGTGAGAATGTGACCCTGCTCCAACATGATGGGATCATCCATTTACAGTGTCCTTTGTTGAAGTGGTTATCTTATAGTTCTTTAATCCACTCAGTAGATGCATTTTCCCAGCAATTTTTCAAGTAACAATTAACTATATCAGCCAATAACCATTCTGGAAACAAGTGATGTTCCATAATGCAGTCAACTCTATGAGGACTCAAATGGCTTTCATTAGAGAGAAATTCCTTAGTAAAGAATCTGTTAGTCTGGGTAAACCAAAGAAGCAAATTCATAGACATGCATATGGATTTAAGGGTAAGGTATATATACAGGAGGAATGGAACATTGAGAAAGCAACCCAACCCAGTCCAGTCCACGGTTATAAGTCCAATATTAGCCCATATGTCTGATACCAGTCTATAATATGTCCTTCCAACTCATGAAGTCACAGGCCACTGGGTGCAGAGTCCTGGTGCTGGCAGGGGTCCCCTCATGGCTACTCATTTCCAAGACTCATGGTCCATCAACAGCATCCAGTGGTTGACAGAAATATCTCAGCACTGGCAGAGGTCTCTCTGTGGCTTTTCCACCTTCAGAGGTCTGGTTCCATCAGGGTGAGGCTGTGTGGCTTCTTCTCTGGCTCTTTAAGTTCCTCAGACGCTGCCATCTTGTCTTGTCAGTAATTCTTTGTCTTGGAGACTGACTCCCAACTGGGGAGATTACCTCTCATCGCCATGAAGGAAATATCGCGAGATTTTCCAAAAGTCTCAGTAGAAAGACGTGCCCACACAGAGGCCTCATTGACTACTCAATGGCTGTCTCCAGATTAATAGGATAGACTAAATCTCTACATCTCATTCATGAAATTGACATATTGAATACATGATCACCACAAGGAATAAGGGCAATAAAAACAACAGAAATTTACAAAAGTCTCGCCCTTCCATTCTAGTTGGATCACCTCTTTGAAAACCGTAGGACAAGAGTGCAATGAATTAGGGTCCTTGCAGTTTCTCAAGTGTGATCATTAGAGAGCAGATGGAAATGAAGGATATCAGGAAATGGAAGTTTTCTTCAGAAACATGAAGTCATATTTAAATACTATGGATTTAAGGAATTATGTTGTTAAACTGGAAGAACAGGTAATAAAGTTAAGGGTGAAATTGGAATGTCATGTCTAAAGCTCTAAATTAGTAAAATAGTAGCAGAATGGAGAAAAGGTTGACAAAGGTTAGGAGAATTTATCCATTTTAACAATACTGATGGTTTTTGTGATAACACTATAGGATAGTGGATATTTAAATTAAGGGACTTTGGCAACTGAAAATAGTTGAGGAAAAGGTAAACAATCAAATACTTGCAGTCAACAAAAATAAGTTTTTATCCTGCAAAAGTGAGATAAAGTCAATAAATATGGTCCTTCTAGCCATAATTCCCTGTGTGATGTATTATAATTCTGGATTCTATACCTGTATGTACAATATCATTTTGGAGGGAGTTATCAATTGTACTAATGACAAGATTAGTTAAGGTGGGGTTAAATTCTGACTGTAGAAGAAGCATGAACCAAGTCACACCATTTATTTGTTCGGAGTATCTTTAGACTCTACTAGAGACTATGACTTAAGATACCATTCCTTCTCTTCATTGAGGGTATAGTCAGCTAAAATATAAACGCAAACCTTCATCAAAGTCATCTCACACCAGAGAGACAGAGAGGACAACTGGAAGAACACACCAAGGTGTTTGTCTGAATTAGCTGAGGCCACATCTCCGAGATGCCTCAGAAACTGTGACTGAGAGGCCCAGAGGAGTAGTACTGGGACTAGAGGATGCCTTCTTTTCATCTGGATGAGACTATGGCATGGTGGTACGGATTTGTAGTCCATGGAGACAAAAGGCAAGAGAACCAGAAACAGAGAGAGACTTGGTTGCTGGCTGAGGAGAGGTGTTGTTGTGGACCAATGACTATATCCTTACTGTCTAAAGATCCTGACTTGTAGTAACCTATTGACTTCCCAAATAAACCCCTTTAATCTTGAGTATTGTCTATGAGTTATGCGTGACCATTGCAACAAATTATGAGATGTAGCGTAGATATGAAATAAGCTGCAGGGAATGGTTGGTGTCAGAATCAGTAAAGAAGGATGTACTGTGAAGATATGTATGAGCCCAAGCAACATGGCCATATGGAAGCCCAAGCAGGTCAGCTATAGCCTTCCATGCTCTGTGTTGCAAGGAGATATATGGCAAGAAGGGGAAGATAAAGTTTTAGAAGATCCTCATGCACACAAGAAAGATTGCTAGATGTTGTTAATCAACTGACCTAATTTTGTCCTGTGAAAATTAATAAATTTTGTGTTATGAGGGAAATTTTTGCACAATTTTTGTAATATTGGAGAATGTAAGTAAAAGTGAATAGATATTACAGCATATTATTTTCTGCTCTGAAAGGTAAGAAATATTATCAACTTGGATATTTACAAACTATAGGCTTATTTCTTGAATTCAATCAACAGGAAGTTGTTATATTCAGAGAAAAGCATTTCTGAAATATGCTTAAAATCTAAAATCTAAGATAATTGAATTGTAACCTAAAATAAGTGAATTATAAACTAACCTGAAAAAGAATGTGCCAACAAAAGATGGAAATTTTGCTAGATATTAATATATGTGAGATAAAACATTTTACAATATTACTATAGTGATAATGTTTACATTTATAATAAAAACCAATGATCATTGAGTTAATTTCACTGCTCTTGATCCTACATAGGATTTCTGAAACTGTAGATCTTTACTGTGGCAGAGAGCCTCAAGTTTCCCCTAAGGAGCTGCAGGCGGCTTTGAAAGCTGGCTTGCTGCTGGCAGTCCAACACTTAGCCCACAAGCCCACCAGGCTCCGGAGACTTAGAACAGGCTTGTTTTAACAGACTTCCCACCACTGCAAACACACATTCTTTGCCTAGAAGACTAAGTTCTTACTATATGAGAGGAATTTCATAAACAGAAGCCACTCTGTGCATGCTGGAGTTACAAACTCTGAGCTTACAGCCATTCTTGAGGGAAGTTATCTGTATACACATCCATTCCTTTTTTAAAATAAAATTGACTAATAATAGATTTTTGCATTATTTTTGTGACAAATGAATACTAGAGTTGTATCTTGCATGAAGTAATCAGCATCAGCACCACATTCACTAGTGAATCCAAATTTATAGATTTGAAGGGCCTTTAAAATTTGTGGAAAACTCCATTGTATTTTAATGACATTTATGTACTTTTAAAAACACTTTTCAAACTTTTCATATGTTCAACAAGCTTCCCAGAAGCCTCGATATTATGAAACTGATTTTAGATTAATTTAAAATTAAAGCATAACAGTAAAACACAATTATACCTAGATTACAAATTCAGGTTTACATGTATTTTCATAAATTAAACACACTTTTGTAACATTATCATCATCTAAGGTACTCCTTAATATAGTGGCTAGTCACTATGCTCCCTAAGTATGTGCAATTATTGCTGTGGTTTGGTGATATCTCTGAAAATGAAATTTGTTTCCCTTGATAATTTGATGGATATAATATCATTAATAGTACTAATATTCTTATTGTAGGGCAGTAAAATACAGGGGCAGTTACATTTATGAAGAAGTCCTTGGAATGAACTGCAGTGGAGGTAGGCATATCTGCCTCCTTTGGCTTTTTTTTGGACACCAAACAAAAGTCAGGCAGGCCTCCATGCTCCATTATCTATTCTGACATCAACATGTCCTTTAAATATCAGTATATACATTCTGAATTTGATAATTCATTGCAGTGGCCACACAGAGTTCACAGACAACACTCACAATCAATAAAGGGAGTCAATACATCACTACAAATCAGCATTAGCAAAAAGTAAGTACATAGTCACTGCTATCCTCAGCCAGCAGTTGAGTCTCTCTCTAGTTCTCAGTCTGTCAGCCATATGATCCTTTGGTCTTTGCCTCAACTGGTCAGGAAACTAGCCGAGCTGTTGTGTCCGTAGTCTCAGGCCAGACAAAGAAAATGGTTACCTTCTCAGGACTGCTTTTCTGAGTCTCTATGCCACAGTCTCTGATGCATCTGGCCTCAATAGCTAATGTCACTTCAGACAGACCTTGAACGTGTTCTTCCAAGGCCTGCAGGGTTTCTTTCTCTACTAATGCTTAAAAAATGGCTCTTCCTGGGGGTAGTCATATAATCTATTGTCAATTTGAGGATTAAGAGTGAAGGAGTGACGTCTAGCCTGTCGATCATTGTATAGCCAATGAGGCCTCTATGTGGGCATGGCTTTCCCCAGAGGATTCTGGGAATCCCTTTATTCCTCCTCAGAGATTGAAGACACACACATTCTCTCTCTGCTGACTTCCTGGCAGATAGTGCAGCTGACAAGACACATGGAATTACTCTAGTGCCCAGAGTTGGAGAAGCCATGTGGAGACCCCTACTAGTGCTAAGATGCTTACGGTATCACTGGATCCACAAAACTTCCCACCCTCTTGTTTGTGATCTTCCTGCATTTGGCATCATTTCTTGTATTACATGAGTCTGAAGAGGACTTTATAGAGTGGTGTGGGGCATATGGGTTAATATCAGATTTATGGACTTGATCTGGACTGGGATGTTTTCTTAATGTACAATTACTCTTTATATGAATCTCTGTTTTATATAGATATGGATTTCTATGGATTTTTTCCTCTAGTCTACTCAGACTAATGCACTCAGTATTAGACAGACATTATTTGCATAATCCTACCAAATAATAATATGAAGAAGGTGCCAGTAAGATTGAAGGTAGGCTTATTAACTACCTGAAATATGCAGATGACACAACTTGGCTTGCTGAACTGTGGCGCTGGAGAGGAATATTGACAGTCCCGTGGACTAATTAGAGGACAATCCCATCTGTCCTGAAAGAAGGAAGACCAGAGTAGACTTGTCTTTGTTGTGGATAATCTGTGTAGTGCTTCTGCCTTATGTACCCTCTTACCATAACATAGCAGTGGAGCACATGAGAGGAAAGTCAACTGCAAAATTTATTTTAGACTTCTGATCATGTAACTGGCATGACTTTTTTAAGTAAAATCCAATTATATAGTCAATTTAAACTTTTATTTTTTGAAAAAATGTTTATTTAGGGGACAGTATGGGCAAAATTTCATTCTCTTGTATATAAGATCACTATTCCTAGGAATTGATTCAACCAAATGACAGTGACAATCATCTACTCTATTTAAGTTGACTTTTGTTTTATGAATGTGTATTTTTCTTCTGAATTTAAAATACATATACAGCTTTGCTATTTTACATTAAAAACTCCTTCTATTTATAACATTTAGCTAAACTTTCAGGATGTTTTCTTGTTGTTTAAGTGTAAATTCAGTTTTTTTTCTAGCCAGAAATGTAAGAGTACAACAAAATTTCTCTCAACATGCTTTGGTAGGGGGGAAAAAGGTGAAATCAGTAACAATTAGAATATTTAAAAATGGAAAGAACTCCAGCTTCACAGGACTCAGTGGCCTATTAAAAATTGGAAATGAAATATTGCCATTTAATTGAGTCCAATCTATAGTGGTTGACAGCAAATCTGAAATATGTCTCTGGGGAACCAGGCAAATGTATCCAGGTTCTTGTATTCTGTGTTAAAGTAATACACTTGTTTAGGTTTCATTTTTATTTTTTTTAATCAGCTCCCCCAATCAAAACATTCTGTGCTTAGTCTATCAAATGTTTTCAAACAGCTAGTAACCTAGACTAAACATTGAAGCTTCAAAACCACCCACAACCCTGGTGGAAGAAAGTTCTGGTGTTTGGAAACACTATGAAGCATGGTTCTTCTCCGTAACACATGGACCCACTTGCTCCTCAGCCCAATCTTATCAGTTTTGACTTCTCTACTAGTCATCACTTTTCTATGATCCTCTTTGGCCAAATCTTCCAAGTAAATGAGAAAATATTTACTTCTCTAATATTTATGTCTGGGGCCTGAGAAATGTACTATCCAAAACATGGCAGTACGCACTTCTTTCCCCTTTCCCCTTTCTCGGTTTTCTATCTCCTGGTGTGCGTACTGGGGCCCGCACAGCTTATAAAAATTCATTTTCCATTTTACAAGTATGATTTCACTCAACTCTATTACCAAAGAACACATTAATATTTTTCTAGACTTGATTTCAGGTTATTTGAATATAAGCATCTTCCATGGAACAATTTGTTCATTGAAGCCACCAGAAACCTTTTATAATCTTTAGTGTTATATTTGTGTTATAGCATGTGTTGCTGTCAGCGTGGTGTATTTCATCTTTTTCGAGATAGGACAACACTTTTGATTTGGTTGGAAAAAACACATCAGTTTCCTATCTTGCTATACTCTCTATCATTACTTTTATGAACTGGCTTATTTCTTGTTGAGCTTATCACTTTGCATTGTTCCTGATATATATGTATATATGTAGGTGAAAATATTAACTTTCTATCTATAAACTGTTTGATGAGCTCATCCTAGAAATTTATTAAATACATTTTAAAAGTCTTCTGACTTAGTGAAATGAACACGACACCAATACTTACAGCTGTGATTATGAGTTGCAATTTTTCAGGTCTGGTAAAAGCTTACTCACCACCCACTCTAATCAGCATCCTGTATCTTTTAACCATTGTTTTTGTTTGTCAGTTCTGGCCACAATTCTCCTCCAAAATATATCCTTACAAAGCTCAGTGGCTTAGATAATGAACCTTGCTTTTCACTCATTGGATTGGACCATGCTCAGGCTCCTTTGGGTCAGTCTGTATATGGTCTAACCTTACTAGACTTGGCTCCCAACTGTAGGCTTCAGCTTAATTGCAGTTCGCTATACATGTGCGTGATCCAGTGTCTAATTGGAAATGAAGGAATTATTTGCATATAAGATGATCTGCCCAAATCCCTACCTTGTTAATGTTATTTTCTAGGTAGGATGACTAATAGAACACCGGGCAATGAACTAATGGCAGTGGAAACAACATTTTAATAATGCAGTGCCATTCAATGAAACAATTTTGACTAATCTCTATCTGGTTGATTGGAACTGTTTACTGGGGTAGAAAGTGCTGTCTTTCTCCAGTTTAACTGTTGGTGGACTTGAACAGCCTACCATGTTGATTGCAGTCTAATACTTAACAACAGCATCAGGGCCCATTGACATAAAAATCACCATACCAATTACCGTAGTGGTTTAATTTAAATGGCTGGTTAATAGAGAAAAAATATTTGAATTTATATTTTACCAATTTATCTAATGGATTCTGAAAAATAACATTTGGTATGTCATAAAACACTTCACATTCTAATTGCAAGATAATTTTTATAACTATAGTTTTTATTAGCAAGGCAACTTTATAGTATGAATTAAAATTTCAATATGTATAATCATATGACATACATGTAGATTAATGTGTTATTATGTAGTGCATTCAATCTTGTGCAATTGTTATTTGTCTTACCTTTCATCTAATTGAGGAAACTATCATTATATATTTCTAAAGTGTACTTTCTTATCTAATCCAAATAGAACATGGAAGATTTGCGAGAAATTGCTTTAGGCTTGCCTTCCTTGTCAAGGCTTACATGAACATCTTTTAAAGTCTAGGGTAAGAGCTTAAAATAGTCCTGCTACAATATATTCATAGGTGAGTAAGTCATATGACTAAAGTGTTTAAAATGGAAAAAACTTAAATATTGAAAATATAAAAAGGAAGCATAACTATAATATTATATGTATTTTTTAATTTGGTTTTTCATTGTAGAAAAGGTTTTGTAGTTTACTTATTTCTTTACTATCCAATAATGTCACTCTGAGAATATATGGAATATTTTGGAGAATATACAACTCAATTATAATGCATCAATTATAGGAATTAAAATAATTAATATATTTAACACAAACTCATGCTTAGCTATCATTTACTAATTATTTGATAATTGACTAGATTTATATAGACACATGGTCCCTCAATCATTATGATGTATTGTAACTATAAGAATTTTTTTTTATTTCAGTGACATGCATAAAAACTGTAACTCTGTAAAAAAAAGGTTAATGGTTAAAAATCTCAAAGAATTGTCATTATCTGAACTATAAATAAATTATTCTTTGGTATGAAACAGTCTTCAAAACTAGATTATGCATTAGAAAAATAGACAAAAATATAATTACTTATCCGATTTGTTACAAGGAAACAAGGCTTAACCAGAAAATTGGTGTATTTTCTTTATCTACCAATTTTCTTGAAGGTAATGCCATTGTATGGATTTTATAGCTAAATTATACCATTCTATCCTACTGAACACTTTCTACAAGTTAAAAATGTTAAATATTTTTATGTATCAAGTTGGAAATATTTATCTACTATGATCTATTTTTCCATTCATCAATCTATTTATCTATCTATCATCTATCAAAACCTATCAGCTTATATTTTATTATAGAATATACTGTCAGAAATTACTTAAATAAATCAGTAAGTGGGGAATTTGTTTTATGTACCAAGAAATTGTATGCAGGTATTGCAGGCCAGGTTAGAAGGTGAGTGAAGTCATGTAGGAGTCAGTTTCTTTTTCTTGTAGTATTTGTCTTGTCTAATTTTTAGTTTCATTGTAGAAGCTCAAGCAATTAATATTTAAAAGCAGTAACTTAACTTTGTAAAATATTATTCTCCATTCAGAGTCTCTTGAACTATCTTGAGATTTAAGAAAGCATCATTAAATTTTCATTAAAAGTATATTGGTTTCTCTGGATCTTAATTCCTATGTGAACTGTGTATACATCTTGATATCACTATAGATCATTACTTACCATATTGCATAACACTTTCCAAATGCTTAAAAATGATAATTGGTTGAATTTATTTGGTTCCAGAAACTTTTCATGTGCTCCTACTGAGTACTAATTGTAGTCATTGTTAGGGTCTGCAACTCTATGGTATGTTTGGGCAATGAGTAATCATAGTGTTCAGAAGGAATACATTGTGACATTTTAATGCATCTTGATTTTTTTGAAAGTTGATTCCCTCGATTGCAGAGAGAAAGAAACAAATGTTTGGACTTTATATACAAATTTCATCCCCAAAATTGTCTTGTCCTTACAAAATTAAAATTTTGATTCACAAAACCCAACATTGAAATAATAAAATGAAAAATTGTTTTAGCAAGGCAGTTAAATGCATACTAAACATTATTAAAAAGTTTAATTTAACTGGCCAGTTGACCACCCTACAAATGTGACCTGCATTTGTTCTGGGTGCAAGTATCTCTTATTGGTTCGATGACATAAATTTCTTCCCTGACTTTTTGATTATCATTAGGGATCTTTTCCTTCTTACACATTTTTAGTAATTTTGTCTGCATACTATTATACTTTTGTCCTTATCACTATAGTACAATTTTTTTTTCCCATTGGGTCTCCAGGTGTGAAGCACAGGAGGAGTGGAGGCACAGTGAAAAAAATGGATAGAAAGTGATGTAAAGAATACCAGGGGTGCTGGTGAGTAGATAGGGGGGAAATGACATTTGGGGAGTAACATAAAGATGGGAGGGAGAGGGAATATTGCAACAGATTGTGACTGCATGTATCACCTTAAGGGCATTTTGACTGTGGGGGATGGGAGGGAGGATGATTTAAAATTTATGTGGGGGTAATGGTACAATTCTCCATGATATGATTGAACTATTGAATTATATGATATGTAAGTGACATGCAAATAAAACTGGAAGAAAGAGGAAAAAATGAACCAGGAAGACTGAAAAAGAACTGGTGAATTTGAAGTATGGTGTTGGCAAAGATTGTTGAAAGTGTCACAAACATATCTGTCTTGAAAAAAATACAGCTAGACTGCTCTTTAGAAGTGAAGATGTTGAGACCCTGTCTCACATTACTTTAGCTATGTTATCAAGAGAGTTCATTCCCTTGAAACAGACAACATGCTTAGTAAAAATAGAGGGTCAATGAAAAGTGGTAGATCTTCAAGAAGATGTACCGAACACAGTCACTGCACTAATGGGCTCTCTCTCTCTCTCTTTATATATCTATATATCTATATCTATATCTATATATAGATAGATAGATATGTGAATTAAGAATGGTGCAGGACTGAACAATGTTTTAAGTTGTTATATTTGAGTTGCTATGATTTAGAACTTCCTTGACAACTTCAAACAACAATTAAAAGCAAAAACTTCAATCAATTGAAGAAATTATTTGTTTGCATAGCCCTAGTGTTTGTACAGTGTAAACTGTGGTACACATCATTTAAATCATTCGGATATTTCATTCTTCTTGTTCTATGACATAAGAAATATGTGACTATGCAGCCTTGTTATTTCAAATAGATTTAAATGGGCAAACTCTTACAAATCTACCAATTTTAATACGGTGTGGTAGTTACACAATTTCATGTCAATTTGATAGGAAAATGAAGGGGTGGAGTCTAGCCTGTGAATCAGGTCCCAGCGTGATGATCCACCCCCTTTGTGGGTCTGGCCTTCTCAAGAGGCTTCACGTAATCGTCTCTTGCTGCTGTGATTCTGCCATCAGAAAAGGCAGAACTCTCTTTTTGCTACACTTTCCTGTTGACAAACCATGTGGAGCAGACAGATAGCAGCCAGCCCCTGGAAATGCATCCACTGCAATTGGATCCCCAGGGCTTTCCACCTACTAGTCTGTGATTGTCCTGCATTCAACATCATTGCATGTGCTGTGCAAGCCTGGGTTAATATCAGACTTATGGACTCATATTGAACTTATGGACTTGATGTGGACCAGGCTGCAATGTTTTATTGGTGAATAATTAGTTCTTGATATAAAGTTATCTCTATGCACATATGGGTGCTTCTAGGTTTGTTTCTGTAGTTGACCCAATATAGCACATATATACAGCTATAATTTGGTTGTTGTGTGGTGCTGAGACAAGATCAACTTTAAGGAAAGTTAGTAATCCTTTATTAGCCAGCAGCTTTGGGGCAGTGAGAGGCCAATTCTCTGAAAACCCTGAGGGCTTAAAGTGGGAGTTTTATATACTATGGCATAAACAAGGCTTAGAGGACAGGTGATGTCACACTGTGTGGAGAAAAGGGAGACCTGGATAAGAAAGACAGGTGGTGTTTTGATATTGTATAATATGAGACCTTACAAAAAATAGGGTGTTTAGAAAGATCTTCAAAAATTTCAAGAGTAAATGGCATTGGCTCAGCAGTTACAAAAAACAGGTAAAGGAAACTGCAGTAGTTCCAACATGGCCATTCTTGGATCAGTACCAAATGGCTATACTCTTGTTGATTAACACAGCGTGGTTACAATGGCTACCTGTAAATTGGCTCCTAGATTATGGTTATAATGAGATTAATTATGGTGGTTTACTACAGTTCAGTAGCTACAAGCCCAAACTTTTCACTCTCTGAAAAGCAAAGTTAGAAAAAGATCTGCTCAATGTTCTTAACTATGCTCAATAGTCAAACTGAAGATCCACCTGGAAAAATTCTGCTCAGATCAAGAGTCAGTCATGTGTTGTGTCCCACACCAGACAATACATATTGCTTGTGTTAGTGCATCCAAGCACTGGCCATTGTGCTTGCTTTTATTTTTTTGCACTTTATTCATGTAAAATATTGTTGATGTGGGTCCAAAGAAAGTTAGTGATAACAGCACTAAAGCTTAGAGGAAATCTGTGTGAACTATGACTTCATCAACATTTTTGAAGAAAGAAAAAAGTCATTAAAGCAGTCGATGTAGTGAAATGTGTGAAATGGTTAACCATTAAGCAAAGAACCCAGACCATGGAAGAGGTTGAAAAGTTTCTATTAATTTAAATATATCAGCAATTCAATGACGATT
The DNA here is from genome assembly GCA_004026705.1 of Nesogale talazaci. Lineage (NCBI taxonomy): Eukaryota > Metazoa > Chordata > Mammalia > Afrosoricida > Tenrecidae > Nesogale > Nesogale talazaci. The sequence goes on along the minus strand of PVJH01009754.1, from coordinate 11,888 downwards.
AGGTATCAGAGACTGATGTGCAAAAATTTAAAAGTCTTCATAATAATTCAGAATCCTGGGGAACTGTATTTATAAATGTAGTTTTGGGGCTCAAAACCAATTATTTGTTTTTTCATTATTTCTGAGGGGAAAAATATGTGCAATTCTCGATCCCCTCACTGTTTGAAGATGAATTTGGAACAAACTGAGCTCGACAACATAGGTGTGACTTCACTTTTTCAATGTTCTAAGTCAGAGGGGCTGATAGTTCATGAGCCCTTTAAACTCTTTTTGATAAAATGAGCCCTATATAGTTTTCAGGTTAGTCACAAATGCATAATATATTCACATATGAAGGTGAAAAGTGAGGATACATTTCAGGTTTCCTTCCTTCTTGAACTTTTGGACTATTAAAGCTTTCTGTTGAGCATTATATTTAGTATTATAAATAAATTATTTCAGTTTATTATTTGCACTGACTTAAATATATATGTAGTCTAGTGTATTCTTCCTTGATAGAGTTTATTTTTAGAGAAAAACCTTATGTGTGACTAATCTACCCTTGGCACAAGTAAAAATAGTCACAATCATTAGATATTCCTTCAGTGGTTGCACATTTTCTGATAATATTGCATTCCAGCTTTCCATATTACTCCACAGTGTTCTAGAACAGATAATAATTCTCAACATTGTTTCTGCTTCTATTTGATTCACTTAAGAATAAGGTGAAGAATAAGAACTCACCACTATCAAAAACAAAATATCTTTAATCATTTGGCTTGAAAACAAAAATATAAAAATATAAAATAAAGGAAATAAAAGTCCTAACCTGAACTATTGTGGAAAACAACAACAGCAACTGCAAAATATTCCCCAAACAAATGAATTCATAGAAGACATTACAAACTGAAAGCGTCACTGGAAGTAAATTGGAAATTGATAGAATTCAATAGATTTAATTTTTATACAATTTGCTCTATTTTAAAATAAATGAACTATCCTTTTAATGCTAGTCCAGTACCTAGTTTAAAGAAAAAGCATAAATAACTATAGAACAACAAAAACAAACAAATTCACTGCCATCAACTTGATACCAACACTTAGCAACCCTGTAAGACAAAGTGGAGCCGCCCCTGTGGATTCCGGAGACTGTAACTATGCTGGAGCACAAAGCCCTGTCTCTCTCCTGCATAGTCACTGGTAGTTTCACGGGCCAACCTGTCAGTTAGCGGTCCAGTGGGTCACAACTACACCAAGGGCCCCCACAAAAAAACAAAGAGCATAATAAGTAAGTATAGCTACCTGCATTGAGATTTCTGATATTACTATAGACAATGTTTTGGATCTATGTAAGGTAAGACAAGAAATGAAACAGACATGGAATTTATTTGTACAAAAAGGCAATAGTTTTTTTGAGGGGAGGGGGCGGGGGGGGGGAAATCACTGCCCTTTGGTGGTCGTGGGAGCTACCCAGCCTTTCTCCCGGAGAGGTACTGCTGGATGTGAACCGCCAAGCCAATGGGCCACAATCCCGCACTCAACCACTATGCCACCGGGGCTCAGCCCAAGGCAATAGTTTTATATATATTTCATATACCTATAAATTCCATAGACTTTTTTCTGTAATAGTATGTATATATACCACATGCATTTATTTGTGAATTATTCACTTTGAGATTTGTACATTTTCTATTTTCAATGTGTAATATTTAATTTCATATAGTTGTTGCCGTCAAGATAATTCCAAGATGTATTGACACAGTAAGACTGAGTAAAGCTATACCAAAGTGTATTCAAGGATGTAATTATTATTTGGAAGTAAATTACCACATCTTTCTTTTGTGGAGAAACTCGTGAATTCAAACCAGGCACTAACCAGTTAGATGCCAAGGGTTTAATCATTTATATATCCAAGGATACGTGAAGCCATATAGTAATGAATTATTTTCTGAGCATACAGAAAATAAATGTTAGTGTTTAGGTAGAATTTAGTTGAAAATTTTAATAATACTTGTCTTTCAGTTGTTTTATTTAAACTGCAGGGGCCCTTTATACACATTCTAGATCTAAAGGAATTATTCTCTTTAGACTGAGAACAACCTTTCTCATTTTGCCCACAATTTTGCTAAAAATATCTACTCTTGATCATTAGTCTATTTCTTGAATTCAATTTGCAGAGAATTCACAAGATATTTTTCAAGCCTATTTTAGAAATGAATGCTGCTTTGTATTAAATTGTCACACTGAAGTGAATTCTGATAGCTAGTTGTACAGTTTTCTGAAGATCCTCTTACTTACATTTATTCACATGGGAATTCTTGGTGTGCATATGAAACAGATGTACTGAGCACAGTCACCTTTCTAATCTCTTAAGCAGTCAAGCTCATATCATTTTGGTAAGCTGTCCGTTTCTGACCCTCATGGAGTATAAGACTCTGAATGAAAGGCTATAAGAAAATGTAACCTTCCTCAAACTGTGCCTTTCCAAACGTGAAAGAGCAGGAGGCTCTTTTCCAGAGCTCCTGTGCTCCCCCATATCCTCAGGTTGATATTGCCAATGATTGACAAGCTTCCTCTCTCAAATCAGTTATCTCATTTACATTTTTAGTTCATTTTTTTCTAATTTAGTTCATTTTTATGAGCCAGTAGGTGTAAATGTGAAAAGAGTTTTACGGCTTGGAAATTTGGAGACCCTATAAACAGTTTTTGAGTATGTTGTCAAATTAATTTGGGTGAGAAAATATGTATTTTAGAAAAAACTGCAGGCATCAATCTAAGAGTTACAAATTGATATATGTTTTTCACTGTGGGGTCCAGTCCCACAGACAAATGGGGTCCTGGAGAAATGATGGAGCAATGATCTTAAACCAGCATGCCTCGATAGTTTAAAATTTCATTGTTGAAATAACCCTAGACTCTTCTTCTGGTTTTGGAGATCTGTCCCTGTGCGCCTCTTCTCTATTTCTGTTTTTCTGCCAGGTAGCCTCTTGCTCCTCCGCATTTGGAGAGTCCCAGTCTGCTGAAGGGTATACTTTGCAAGGAGACTGTAGAATGCCTGGTTAGCCAGGCTTGTTAATAATGACAAATTAGGTATTTCATTTGGACTTTAAAACAATCCCAGAAGGTAGATTTGTTGTGAACCATGGAGTCAAGTCCAATTTATGGGGACCCTATGGGGCAGAGTAGGATTGCCCTGTAGGATTTCCTATGCTGAATTCTATACAGGAACAGATTTTGATTTTTTTTCCTCATTTGAGATATAACCACTACTTTTTGGTTAGAAACTGATGCTCAATCATTGTGTCTTTTCTACTGGACACAGGTGGTTCACCACTCAGTACTCAATTAAACAATAATGTAAAGTCACTCAGAGCTTCAGTAAAGCATAGTTTTACTTACTTGCAAGTAGGTAAGGAGACAGGGACATAGTTCACAGAGCACTGACTCTCCAGCATAGAGGTTGGGGGAAAAACTTAATCACTTTATGGGGGTTCTTACAGTTCTTATCACAATTCATCCACACATATGTCAGGCACATTTGTACATAGGTTAACATCATCATTTTCAGGATATCTTCTTTCTACTTGAGCCCTTGATATAAGCCAATTTCCCCACCCCCTCCCTCTCTCCTTCTTGAACCCTTGATAATTTATAATTTTTTTCATGTCTTATACCCTTCACCCACTTTGGTTTCCCTTCACTCACTTTTCTGTTTGCTGCCACAGGAGGGGTTATATGTTGATCATTGTGATTGGTTCTCAGTTTCCCCCTCACCTTCTCTCTAGCCTTTGGCATCACTACTTTCATTATTGGTCCAGTGGGGGCTATCTGTCTTGAATTCCCTGTGTTTCCTGCTCTTTTCTGTGCCCAGGGACATACTCTGCTTCATCTGGATTTATAAGGTAGAATTGCGGTCATACTAGTGGGAGGTGGAAGGAAGCATGAAAGAACTAGAGGAATGTAGTATGTTTGCCGGTGCTCTCCGGCACACTCTCTACCTCCTCTCCTCCTTATGACTCTTCTGGGAGAGAATGTCCAATTGTCTGTGGATGGGCTTTGGGCCTCCATGCCATGCTCCCTCTAATTCCCCTTGCTATGATTTTTTTGGTTCTGGTTCTTTGAAGTCTGATGCCTGTTGCTTGGGGAGATTTTAATTGATAGGAAGGGAGAAGCTGTAGATATGCAGGGGTTTGGGTGGCACTACACATTATTCACTAAACATGCAGGGTTATTGTTTAGCATGGAAATGACCGAGGGATTCCTACCTTTTTAATAGCTTCCGGTGACATCACAATGCCCTACTGATCCAGTGGGTTACCAGATAGACTGCATACTGCAAGGTCAATGTTAAGAAAACACCAATTACGGTCTTGGACATGCACAGGGGCAGGTCCAATTGATCTTGTATTAATTGGCATTATCTCCATGGCAGGGAGCTTAGTTTTGTTTTGGAACATGAATGTTAACATTGTAGTGTCACATGAAGTCATGCCCACTGCCTTGGCACATACTCCGGAATTTGGTTGGAAACAAAACATCTGAAAATGGGAGGATCATCAGGAGTATGGAGTGGTGTTTTTCTTGGTTAACTAATTAGGCACTTCTGGGATATTTTTATATCTTGCATAATTCAATCCAAGGGGTCTTTAAGTCTGTATGAAAAATCCCTCAATCTAGCTAACTTCATCTCAAGGGATTTGTGAAGCAGGTATTAAAATGTATGATCTATTTGAGGAAAATGAAATATCACCCATGAGTGATAATTAAAATAAACAAAAAACAACAGCAAAAAACTAAATCTGCTGTAATGGAGTTGATTCCAATACACAGCAACCTTGAAAGACAGAGTCCAACTGCTTCCTTTGGATTTTTGAGGCTGTAAATTATCACAAGAACAAAAAGCATCATCTTTCTCACAGGAATGGCTGGTACCTTTGCATAGAACCCTTGGTCACTGACTGATAAGCTGTAAATATCCCACTGCCATGCCGTCAATTCTAACTCATCACGACCTAATAGAGGACTTCCAAACAAATATTCACAGTCATCAAGTATATTCCGATTCATAGCTACCCCACAGAGAACAACTGCCTGTGGTTTTCCAAGACTGGTACTCTTTGCAGGCATAAGAAAGCAAACAAAACCAACCTCACCGCCATTGCGTAAATGCTGTCTGGTAGTGACCCTATAGGACTGAGTTTCCAAGACTGCAGCTCTTCACAAGAGTAGAAAATAAGCTGCCCAATAATGACCCTTATGAAACCAAGGGAGAAAACATCTTCCTTCTTTCACATATAGAGCTTCAAAACATGTCAATCTTTACAGTAGCAGGATAGCCTCATCTTACTGCTGGAAGCAGCTAGTGAGTTTGAACTTTGGGCCACATGATTAACAGTATAATTTAATCAAAATTAAAACTAAAAAAAAGATGAATGCCTATCTCAATATACAGCATGCTTCCTAATTTCTAAATAAATATAGATCAATTGATAATAAAATAAATGCAATATCCCTTCTATAGTACTTATATAATGTTCATCGTCTCTAAATGTTATCACACTTTAAAAACTATGATATAAAAATAGAGAGAAAACAGGGTTTTATTGGTAAATGTCTATATATTGATGCAGCGCTAGTAAATACTATATTTCTGAACCCAGTTTCTGTGAGAATATGGTGAAACAGTAATTGATGCATTATAATTGAGTCTGTTAAATTCAGAGGAAGTAAGACTTACCAGACACATCAGTTGCTCTCTTGTCCCTGGTGAACAAGTCACAATAGTTAAGATAGATTTATTTCCACTGTACTATTTTATAATTCATAAAAAGAAAAAAATTATAGGTATATATTGCAGTTTTCTTATACAGTACCATAATATGTATGAAAAAAGCACTTGATCTGCCTGTTTTCTGGCTTTCATTTCTTTGCTTCTTTCTTCTTCTGATGTTTTGAATCCCTGAACAATTTCTTGATATCCATTGTGCTTATTAATAGGACAACTAAATTGTTGACCATCTTTAATGCAATATTAAATGCAAAAATAAACTGGATGATAATTCATAAAATCACTAGATTAAAAGTCTCCTATAAAGTAAATTATACAGTAATCAAAATATTGCTGTTACATGCCATTTAGTAGTTATAATGCTTTTTGATCCTTTGTTAAGCAGAAGTAACTGATGTCCAGTCTCGTGCAATCATCAACTCTTGTTATGCTTAAGTCCATTGTTGCAACCATTGTGTAAATCTCTTTCATGGAGGACTTTTTTCCTCAGCACTTCTAATTTAACATGTAAGATGGTCATGTCCAGACACTAGACTCACCTGATTATAAGAGGTATACCCCCCAAACTGGATTTTTTTTTGTTCAAAGCTATGCATTTATTTTAAAAAAGCAACTTTATCACCTTCAAAATACTATTACACTTACAATATTTATCTAAATTGCAATTCTATTCCTTGAACCTTTTTTCAAACTCATTTGTTTGGATCACAGAAAGCAACTCTCTCATTTTTGTTTATTCTTTCTCACCTCTTCCATATCATCAAATCTATGTCCTTTCAAGTTCCTCTTCATTAGTGGAAACAAAAAGAAGTCACATGGGATGAAGTCAGGTGAATAAAGTGCGTGGGACAAGGGAGGTATGTTATTTTCCCCTAAAACTGGCATACTGAGATGAGCTTGCATGAGCCAGTACATTGTGGTGGTGGCCAAAAACAGTCCCTCATCTGCAACAAATCAGGTCCTCTCTGTCACACAGTCCTTTGCTATCTTTTCAGAACCTCCAAATAAAAAGCTTGATTAGCCGTCTGACCTGGTGTAATGAACTCTAAACGCACTATGATATTTTCGTCCATTTGACTAGTTGACAGACACCCAGAAGATTTTGTCATCAATGGATATTCCACCTTTTTGAAATGAGAAAACCGTTCATTCACTTGAGTGTTTCCTATAGCACTGTACTTTTAAGCAGTGTTCAACAGCACAAGAGTTTCTACAACATTTTCCGCAAGCAAGAATCAAAATTTTACAGCTAAAAGCTGTTCTTTTAAATCAACCATCATAAAAAAATGAAGTTCAAATGAAACTACCTCTGTGATAAAATTCACTGTGACCAGAGAGAACCTTTCTAGGCAACACCACAGAGTGCGCTAACTCACAGTGAGTTTGTTTGATGCTCAATGTAGTAATTACATAATCTGGTGTCAATCTGAGAATTAAGAGTGAAGGAGTATTATCTAGCCTGTCAATCAGGTCCCAGTTTCATGACCTCACTCACTTGAAGACACTAAGAAGATAAATATCTCGCCGGAGACAGGGTACTGATTCACTCCATGGTGCACATTCCTGTGGAGAAAATACATGGCTGATAGAACCAGAGATGAGCCATATGGAGACCCCTGCCAGCGCTGAGCTGCTAACAATGTCACTGGATCCACAAGACCTTCCACCCACTGGCCTATCAGCTTCCTGCATATGGCATCATTTCATGTGTTTTTTTTCTTTCTTTCTTTTTTTCATTTCATGTGTTTTGTGAGTCTGAAGAGGACTTTATAAATTGGTGTCAGACAAATGGACTAATATTAGACAGCTGGACTGGTATGTTTTCTTAACATTCAATTGCCCTTGTATATAGACCTCTTTCTTGTACACATTTGAGTGTCTATGAATTTGTTTCTCTTGTCTACCCAGACTGTCACACTTGTCTAGCAGGAAAAATGCATGCTATGAGAGCACTGCCAAGTGGAAATCTTTTCAGTTTTTTGAAAAGATGTCTGGCCCCTCATATGTCTGGCCTATATAGGACAAAGTATAGCTAGTCATAATCACATCTAAGGAATATTCTGACTTTACATCTTCCAAAATAGATTCATTTTTTTTCTTTTAGCAGTCAATGTATTTTCAATATTCTTCACCAGCACCATAATTCAAATGTGCCAATTCTTCTCTGGTCTTCCTCATTCATTGTCTAGGTTGCATATACAAGGCAAGCAATTGAAAATATCCTAACTTGAGTCAGGAGTTCCTTTATCCTCAAAATTTCATCCTTATTCTTTAAAGAATTCTTAGGCAGCAGATTTGCTGAATGCAATTAATTGCTTTATTTCTTGATTATTGTGTCAAGAGGACTGATTGTGGATCCCAAAAAGATCAAATTTGGGGGGATGTTTTTTGGAAAATTTATTTGTATCATAATTATTATGTGAGAAAGAGCTGCAAACCACAAGACCAGCAGTTTGAAAATACCAGCTGCTCGGCAGAAGAAAAGATGAAGCTTTATATTCTCCTGAAGAGTTACAATCTCAGAAATGGACAGGGGAAGTTATACCTCATCTTTAGAGAAAAAAAATTAAGATGATTTTTGGGTGCTCTTACAGCTTAAAAAATTTTTATTTTTATTTTTTATTTTTTGCTCTTACAGCTCTTATACCAATCCATACATCCATTGTATCGAATATATTTGTACATATGTTGTCATCATCGTTTTCTAAACATGTACTTTCTTTTTGAGCCCTTGGTATGAGCTCCTTTTTCCCTCATTCCCCTACCCTCCTCCACATGAACTTGGATAAATTGTTACTCTTTTTATATCTCACACAATCACTGTCTCCTTTCATCCATGTGAACTTCAGTCTTCTCTCTCTTGATATTATCTAATGGACCAGGTGTGAAGATTTTGATTTTCTTTAGATTGTTTGCCATCCATTTTGAATTCTGAAGCACTTGGTCTTGATCATCAAATGCTTCAAGTTTTTCTGGTATCAGCAAGCAAGAATGCATGTTCTTCCAATCACAGATTGTTAATAAGCTTTCCTCCAGTCCTGACACTGCAAGCTTCTTCCTATACTCTAATTGCTCTGATAATTTGCTCAGCATACAGATTTAATAAGTATTCTGAAAAGGATACAACCTTCACATATACCTTTTCTAATTTTAAACCCCTTGGAATGTGTTTTCATAGTCAGCAAAATACAAGTAATCCTCTTTCTAGTACTTTGCTTTTAGCCAAGATACGTCCAACATCAGCACTTCCTTTTCTGAATCCAGCTTGGATTTCTGGCATTTTCCTGATGACATATTGCTGCAACTGTTGCTGTCCTACCTTCCCTATTTCTGAGATCCTTTTGACATCAACTTCAGTTTCTTTCCTCCTGATTTTTGAATGACATTTTTCTTCCTTAATGTATGATATTCTGGATGTCATCCCACATCTCATATGGTTTTCTTTTAAAAAATCATTTCATTGGGGGCTCAAAAACTCTATCACAATCCATGCATACATCGATTGTATGCCAAGCACATTTACACATTTGTTGCCATAATCAATCTCAAAACATTTTCTTTGTATATAAGCCCATGGCATTATGTGTTCAGTGCATCAAATCAATTCTTCAGATATTTTTAACCTTCAGGTAAATCTATACTCAAGAATGCATTTTGGCTTTTATGGACTTGTTAGAACTTGCTAATTTGCGATTCATTAGTCAGCCCCTCACCTAATTTTGAGTACTGGTATTAAGCCTTGGCATTGTCTCTCCTCACAGATGTAGTCTGATTGATTCATGGGTATTTCATCTGGTAAAATCTTTGGGCAGAGTCACATTTTTTGGCTGTTTAAGTGGTGATTGTGATGCAGAAATTATTGTTGTTGCAAAATACTATAATACAAACTCCAATTTGGATTCTACCATCAAGGCCATATTTTCCATAAACTCTTTTGTCCTCTGTTGTTTCTACTTTCAAGTTCCAGTTATGCACAATTACCAGTGCACTTTGATTGCATGATTGATGAAGTTCTTTTTCATCGCTAGCTTTTGTACGTGCTGGATAAACTTATAGTTATGTTAACTGAAATTCCTTGTATACAGATAGATATTTTCCTATCACAGGCAGCATTGCACTTCCAGAATGGTCTTGAAATATATCTTTGGATGCTGAATATGCTACCATTCATTAAATTTCTCATTCCCATTATAGGAAAACATATGATTTTCTGGATTAATATAGTCCACTGTAGTCCACTTCAGTTCATTGATTCCTAGATTACCAATATAGCTGGACTCCATTTCATGTTTGATAACTATATATTTTCCTAGACTCAAACTTCATATATTCTAATGTCCAGTTATTAATGTATGTTTGCAGTTGTTTCTTGAAGGCCCTGGAGGTTACTCCATCCAATAATTATGGTTGACTTTACTTATGTAAGGCCACTCTTCATCAGTCAAATTTTGAGTACCTTTTGACTGGCAGGACTCATCTCTTGGTAGTATATCTGATGATGTTCTTCAGTTATCCACATGGTTTTCCACATCTCTCTGCAGGAGACTGCCAATTCTGTTGTAATTCTTTCACAATCTGACATTCTGTTAGAATGTGTTCACTGTGGGTGATCCTGTACATACTTGAAATCCAGGTGATATTGCCCCCAGCATCTGAGCAACATAAAATTCACCACAGTATGACAAAATGACAGACAGGTCATGATCCAGTAGCAAAACCAATTTAAATGGGAATATTTCACATTACCAGAAATTATATCTTTAAGTATGTATGAATGATTTTGACTTTGAATTAATATTGTGCTTAAAAATTAATATTAATTAATGTAATATTAATTCAACATTATTAGCTATAATGTGAAACTTTATATATTGCCATCAAAACCTTGTGAAAAATACCAATAATATGTTTCTTTTAAAATTAAGTGTAGAATTATTCATTTAAATATTTTATACATAAATCCAGAGCATAAAACAATGTAGGCATTTCTTCATTTTGATATATTCTTTTGGTATTTAAATTTTAATGTTAAAATATATACCATATCTGAATATGGAATAAACTTTTTCTCCCTTTAATATTTGAAATAAAGGAATTTTTGAAATAAAGGCAGAATTTTTAAGCCTCAAATGATATGCAAGCAACAGATAAAACTTAAATAAATAAAGTAGAAGAACAGTAAGAAGACTTTGCCCGGATGCTTCACAGATAATTTCCTTGACATTTGCTTTCTGTTTTAGATCAGAGAGCTGTAATGTGTAGATCTCTGTGCTCCACAGTGATCAGCCTAGTAAGACCAGGCAGCCTGCCTCGTTGCACAATGGAGTTCCTCTTCAATCGGAATATGTGCTTAAGTGAAACCCAAACAATGCTGCTGACTATTATGTTCAATAATGTGTGTCGAAACACTTTTACTTTTGTGAGAAATATCCTTTTTCATTCTTACCAAATGCATAATTCTTGTACTACTGGCTTGATTGCAAGCAGAGTTACAGCATAGATTGAACAGTAGTTTTTTTTAAGACATGCTAGTCAGTTTACATTTTCATTTTGCATATTTACCTGGAGTTTAAACTGAACAAGTGATAGAGACCCCATTCTCCACGCTCTTGTCATCTATCAATAGGAGTAATGAGATGTTAGCTGTGCTCGTAGAAAAACTCCTGATTGATGTGTTCTTGTCCATGTCGGGCACCACTCACTACCATGAGTTCAGACTCATAGCTATATCTTACAGGTGGCTAAAATAAAGCAGTTTTTTCTATTTAAAAAATTCAAAATTTCCCCCAATTTCCAAAGTAAGAAAGGGAAGTATGTATTTACTATAATATGTGAGCTGTCTCTTTTCCCAACATCATAGTAATTCTGAGTATGTCCAAAATGACTAGTGTCCCAGTTATCTAATATAATGTTTCACTTTCTATACTTAAGAAAAGTATACATGATCCTTGATATTGTGCCTCTTTTTCATGATTTATCACATATGCTTTAAAAGTATTCTAATTTTTATCTTCTTTTTCTTCCTGAGTCATCCATCTCTGCCCCACCATCCCTCCCTGTTCCCCTCCCCCACCCCAGCTTTTATTCTCTTTGTGGATGCAGAATCTGCATCATAGACTAT
>PVJH01009753.1:66155-77613 GCA_004026705.1 Nesogale talazaci | reverse complement strand
GTGCCTCAGTTTCCACTCCACCAGCCCCCTTGCTGCCTGAGTTCTGTCTTGGGCTAAGCACTGTCCTTTTGTCCTTAGATGGTCACCCTTTCTAAGGAGCAGTGGGCCCCCCCAGGCCTGGTCTTTGTTCTGACTTGGAGTTCTGGTCCACATGTTCTCCCCTTTTGCCCTGTTGTGAGCCTAGTCAGCAGTGGTGAGGGGCACCATCCGTCCTGGTCTCAGGGTTGTGGAGGCTGATGTGTTGGTCTGACATGACTAGAGAAATAAATTCACGGACACTCGTGTGTATAAGAAAGGGCTTTATATAAAAGAGCAGTTGAATACTAAGGAAAACATCCTAGCCCAGTCCAGCTCAAGTCTGTCAGTCCAATATCAGCCCATATGTCTGATACCAGTTAATGAGTTCCTCTTCAGATTCAGGCAACACATGCAGTGATGCTGAGTGCAGGCCAGTGGGTGGAAAGTTATGGGTCCAGCGTGGTGGAAGCATTTCAGCATGGCGTGGGTCTCCCGTGGCTCCTCTGGCTCCAGGGTTCTCCCTCCATCAGTGGGTAGCCCACATGTGGCTGTCAACAGGGATGTCTCGAAGGGAGAGTGTCCATCCTGCCTCCAGCGGGCGATTTCTCTCCTTAGTACCGCCAAGTGACGTCCGCAAGCTACGACCTGATTGACAGTCCAAACTCCACCCTTTCACTCTGCAGTCTCAAGCCAACAGTGAATTCCACTACCGTCAGGCCAGCCCAGCCCGGGCAGATCAGGGGTCTGAGGACCAACAGAGTACAATCTGAAGTGCGTGTGTGTGTGTGTCCCCGTCCCCATGATACCTGAGGTGATGCCAGAATAAGTGTGCCAGTAGTGCCCCACTGACGGCCTGTGGGGGTATCCTGTAGACAGACCAGAGGGGTCCCCGACCTCTGAGGGTTTAGTGGGTGCTCACTGTGACTCTGGCCTGGGTACAGCAGCGCCTCTAGCCCCAGGCTTCCTGTGGGCAGGCAGTTTGTGTGTGATTGGGGGCGGAGGGGTGTGTGTGCCGAGATGGCCACTATTGATCCCTGGATGGGGGTTCATTAGAGGAGCAGTGAGTTTTTTCATGTTTAAAAATGTAAATAACAGAGCCCCTATCAAGCAGAGCCACATGGAATGAATTACCGCTGGTGGATGGGCCAGGCGCTCGGCTGCCTGCCCGCCCACCTCAGGCTTCACGGGCACCACTGCGGGCCAGTGACACTAGCGTGCCAAGCACTGCAGTGTTTTAGACGCAACCAGCTGTTATCTTTCCAAATTCTGTTTTCTCCCCTTGTTTGTGGAAGAAATGGGATTTCATGTTGGGGCTTCAAAAAGTTCATGGAGAAACAATTTAAAAGGTAATGTAATTTTTCCACACGGTTTTTGAAGTCCCTGGTACGTCTTGCATTTTACAGGCTGGTGTGAGGCAGTGCCCTCCTGGCTTGATCACCTTGGGCCAGTCACGGGCTGTGGCCGAGCTGTCATTCCCTGGAGATGGACATCATGCTTGGTCACGGGGAGGGCGGGGCAAAAGAGGAAGGCCCTCGTCGAGATGGACAGACGGACGGACACCGTGGCCGCCATGATGGCCTGGCTCAGACACGGCATCAGTGTGAGGCTACTGCACCTGTGGGCAGTGTTGGCCTCTTGTGCGTGGGGTGACTAAGGGTGACCACCACCTGGATGGCGTCTCCCAGCTGCAGCAGCAGCAGACTGGGGTGACACTGCAGTCGTTGGGGAGCTGGGAGCCCGGTGAAGCTGCCAGCACTGCCCTGACATGTCTGCTCCCCCAGAGCCTGGATGTGGGCAGGTGGGTTGAGGCCCAGGCTCCGTTTGTTTTTCTGGCACAGCGATTTCGTGGGCAGTGCTGTGTTTTGGTGGCCCCGCCGGGCAGGGTCACTGCAAGGACGAAGGGAGGCCTTCTGTGCCATGAAGGCGTTACCGCCCTGCAGAACCACAGGGCAGCTCTGCCTGTCCCCCAGGGTCCCCGTCCGTCGACGTCACTCAATGGCGGGAGTGGGGGTGGGTAGGTGGGTGTTTGGCCAAGTGTCCTGATAGGCAGCGCTCCTCGATTCTGACACATCCTGACTGCCTGCGAGCTGGTTTTCCTAGTGGGCTTCCTTAAGGAAGGGGATCATCAGGCCTTCTGCTGTGGTCTGTCTGGTGGGCTGGCAGCGCCAGCATCCTGGGGCTCTGTGGATGTGCTGTGTCTTGTAAGCCGACGGAGCTGTGTCCAGTCATTCACCAGGGGCTGCCAACCATGGTGGGCCAAAGCAGCCTTCGTTCCTGACCACTCCTTCTTCAAGGGCTTCCTGTGCCACAGTCCACCAAGGACAGGAAGGCCGCACACCTGACTCACATTTGCCTGTATCTCCTGTTTCTTCTTACCACGTGCAGTCCTGGTGTAGTGCTTCTGAGTTGGTCAGCAGTTTGACACCCCCAGCCACTCTGAGGGCAAGCGGCTTTCTGCTTCTGTAAAGGGTTAGAGACCCACAGGGGCAGGTCTGCCCTTCCCCACAGGGCACCTTGATTCGGCATGGATTTGGTGGCAGTGAGTTTGGTTGAGACACGCATGTATAAATAAGGGAGAGGGTTATGCAGCAACTGTACATTAATAAAACATCCCAATCCAGTCCAGTCCTGTCCACGCCCACAAGTTCGATATTAGCCCATAGGTCCGATAGCAATCCATGAGGCTTCTTCAGACTCAGGAAGCACATGCATTGACACCAGGACAGTCACTGGCCAGTGGGTGCACACTTGTGGCAGAAGCATCTCAGCGCTGGCAGGAGTCTCCTTGTGGCTTTTCTGGCTTCAGAGGTCTGATTCCATCTGGGTAAGCCCATGTGGCTTCTCTGAGATGTTTCACAGACATTTCAGCCTTGTGTCTTGTCAGTAGAGCGTCTCCAAGACTGAGCCACAAGTCTCTCACCTCCAAGGGGGAAATACAGCCAGATTTCCCAGAATTCTCAGGAGAAAGCCATGCCCGCACAGAAGTCTCATTGACTATCTCCAGATTGGCAGGGTAGGCTCCACCCCTACACTCCCAGTCATGACATCGACACCAGAGTACATGCCTGCCACAGCCGCTGATCATGAGCTCAGCAGTTTGAACCCTCCAGGCTCTCCACAGGAGAGACACGAGGCCGTCGGCTCCCGTAAAGACTGCCAGCTTGGTAACCCACTCGGGATATGCTCTGTCCTCCGGGCTTGCTGCGGTCGGGCATTTCCCAGGAGCTGTGTGAAGCCCCTCGGATATCTACCTAGCCACCAGTCACTTTTTCTTCCCTCGAGTCCGGCTGGCGGCTGTGGCATCCCGGTGGCATGGGAAGACTGTGTGACTGCCTCCATGTCCCCTCTGTAGACTAGGAGGACACCGCAGCCCTCGGGAGCAGCCCGTGCTGTGCCCGGCGTCCTTTCCCCCTGGGGGCTGGGGCTCATCTGTGCAGTCCGGCCTCAGTCCCAGACTGCGTGGGGTGCACGTGGCAGGGCAGAGCTGGTGCTGCCTCCTCAGGATGGAAAGACCACACCCATCCTTATGGGCGAACACACAGACCACCCTCTTCATCGCCCCCCATGGGCACCCGGCAGTGGCAGCAACATGGCCTCTGACTGAGGGGCAGTTGGAAGCGGGAGGGGGCTCCAACCACCACGGTGAGAGGTCCTCAGACGCCGAGTGCTTGTGGGTGCGGGGGAGGCCGGCTGTGGGGCGGGCGTCTTGTGACCGTGGCTTTGTTTCGTAGCACAGCCAGGATGCCGCGCGTCAAAGCAGCAGCAGCAGCAGCAGCAGCTGGGAAAGCAGGCCCGGCCAAGAGGCGGCTGGCAGAGCAGTTCCCTGCAGGCGAGGTGGTCACCGACATGGCCAAGAGGCAGTGGAAGCTGGGGCTGCCCGTCGGCCAGGGCGGCTTTGGCTGCCTCTATCTCGGTGAGTGAGGCGTCGGGCCACGAGCCTTGGCCGAAGCAGACGCACCCACAGCCCCAAACCAGGTGGCCAGGTGCTCCCTCCCACGGCGACCCCCGGGGGGCCTGAGCAGACAATCTCATCTGCCTCCTGCAGCCTAGCCCCCGGGCACGGTGCCAACCAGGGTCTGGAGTGTCGTCGTCGTGGATGTGGAGCTGTTGGCCTATGTGCAGAGCAGCGAGGAGCCCTGGGCGCTGGTTGCCAACCTCTCCGCAGTGCCTTGGTGAAAGGAGTGCTGGCTCCAGGGGCGGCTGAGCGCCAACCTCTCTGGCCCCCACAGCCCCGTTCCTCATGGAGGGGGGTCGGAGGGATTCAGATCTCTGCTTTCGGTTCATAAATCTGAGCAGGGAATGCTGCTTTAGGGCCCTGGGGTGCAGCCAGGCTTCACCACTCCACCCACTGTGCCTGCTGTCCCTTTGGGCCAGAGTTTTAGCAGATCCCTGGTGAACCCTTGGTGGCCGGTCCTCTGACCTTCTGGACCTGGATGCCCCAGACTCAGGGCACCTGCATGCATTTGTCCAACTCTGATCGAGGCCAGCTGCTCCAATGGCCAGGGGCCTTTGTGCCTCACCATCCTCCAGCTCCTACCTGGTAGCCATGCCGCCATCAGTCCGTCCCTCACGGCCATGTCCAGCTCCTCTCTCTTTGGCTGTCTTCTGCTAGTCACTGCCCTGCTTTCCAGAGCCCGTCCGCCTGTCCCCCACCCAGTTGTGGGCCCGGTTGCCCAGGCGTGCCCTGTCGGTGCATGTGGTTTCCACACTGTTGCTCCCAGGACACTGTCAGTGGCCTGTGCTCACACAGCTCTGCTCACCCTCCTCTCCGGCCTTGTCTTTCCTCCACAGCACTGCCCTCCCGCATGCTCTCTGTGTTCCTGTGCCTGTTGCTGGTCCCTGTGGGAGGTGACTTCCAGAGGGCAGGACTTCTGTGTGCCCCTGCCTCCCCCGCCCTGGCATGGGAAGGATGCTGTGAGCCCTGAGTCAGAGACGCGAGACTGTGGTCCAGGCTAGCTCAGCACCTTGGTTTAGCCGTGGTTCTCAGCCTGTGGGTCGTAACCCCTTTGGGGGTCGTCGAGTAACTCTTGCACAGGAGTTGCCAGTTTCATAATAGTAGCAGAATGACAGTTAGGAAGTAGCAGCGAAAATAATTTTATGGTTGGGGGTCACCACAACACAAGGAACTGTAGGAAAGGTCAGGGGCATTAGGAAGGTTGAGAACCACTGGTTTACAGAAAGTGAAGAGACATTCCAGTGGAAATTCAGGGTCCTGCTCACACACCCCAAGCTTCCCCCCCAAATTGGTGCTTTTGATCAGGTGCTGGTGGAAGGAGAGGGCCAGGCAGCCTGCCTCTGTTTGAGAAGACAGCCTGGTGAGCGCCTGGCCACGTGGGGGGAGGAGACTCCCTGACACTGTTCAGTTGGTGGTGGTGCCTCTGGGGCTTGCTCGCTCCCTCCCACCTCTCCATCATTTCCTTTTTAAAGGGCTTCCTTGTGTGGCCCGTGCTTCTCGGGAGCAGGGACGTGTGTGGCCGAGCCCAGGTGCTCGGAGCCTCCCCTCCCCCTCAGTCTCCTTTGCTTCTCTGAGGCCTGAGCGGAGACAGGCCCGCCATCAGATGCAGCCCAGGGTGCATGGGGGACTCTTTCAGAGGGCCGTCAGAGTCAGTTACTGTAATGCCGCTTCCTGTTCTGATGCTGTGTCTTTTGTCTTTCACACAGCTGATAAGAATTCTTCCAAGTCTGTCGGCAAGGATGCTCCCTGTGTTGTGAAAGTGGTAAGGACACACACTAATTTTTCTCTTGTGGGTTTAGTGTGGGTTGTGACTGACACCCCCTGTTTTTTTTTGTGGACCCCAGTGGCGCAGTGGTTAAGTGGTGGTTGCTAGCAGAAAGGCCTGGGGGAGAGTGACGAGGCCACCTGTGTCCACCCAGACCCCCAGGGACGGTTCTTCCTGTCCCCTGTCACCGTGGCACAGTGGGTCGGAACTGAGCTCTGTCAGGGGTTGATCTTTGCAGGGAGACCACCACGCCTTTCTGCTGAAGAACCTCCTTCCGGTGGTCTTGACCACACCCCTTTGCGTTAGCAGCAGGGTGTGCTGACTGAGGCGGTGGCACCTGCTTGGGAGCCACAGTCTCCGTGCCATCCGGCTGGCTCTGGCTGAGCTGCAGACCAGGGCAGAACTGCCTCCGGGAGGGTCCGACGTCACGGGCGTGGGAGTGGCCCGTGGTTTCTAGCCGTAGAGCCAGAGGATACATTGTTGTGAAAGACGGAACTGTCTGTTCCCTCTCTGGGGTTCGCAGCCGCCCCCTGCGTCACCCTCTGCCACCAGGGCTCCTGCAGTCGAGCCGCACTGTGGCTCTCTGTCCAGTGACGCAGAAAGCCGCCGCACCTTCCTATGTCACTTGCGTCCCAAAGGCCGGCTCTTCTTTGCTGAATTAGCGTGGCACTCAGCGTGGCACTGCTCTCCTGTCGGTCCTGGCTGGCAGCCCCCCCGGAGCTCTGTGCAACCCTCTCCTCGGGTTTCCAAGTCTCATGGGAGCAGGCACCTCACGAGGAGGCTCGGGCTTCCCAGGGCAGACTCCTCAGTTGGCAGCTGCCCTAGCCTGGACCGCAGGGTCAGCACCGGGCGATGCAGCCGGGCCCTCAGATCTGTACGGCTGGGAGGCAGAGCAGTGCTTTCACACGCATGCTCTCGGACGTCTCTGTGGCGTTGCCTCTGAACTTGGACTTCACTGACTTCCTTTATTCCTCGTTTCTAAGCCTCTTCTTGCGTCGTCGCTCTGAGCGCCTTTCACAAGCTGAAGTCAGTGTGTGTCTTGTGTGCAGTTCGGCCACGCCCTCTACTGCTTTCCTGACAAATCAGAGGATTAGGCAGCTTCATGCACCCTGGCGTTTGCACCTGCTCCTCACCTTCCTTCATTTGTGGCAAGAGGTGTGTGCACAGAACAGTCCTCCCTCCCGTTCCAGAGACTGTGTTCCGTTACCAGAGGCTGCGACTCATCGTTCCAGCACATTCCAGCCTGCTCGCTGGCTCCCCTGTGCCTTGCTTTGTGAAGGGTCTTGTCGAACCCCCCCCTTCCCCCACCGGCTTCTGTGAAAACACTACACTATGGGGTGGTCTTGCTTGTAGCTGAGCTTGGACTCAGTGGCTCATGGCTCTGCCGACAGGGCTGTGTCCTCTAGTGGTCTCCGTCTCTGAAGAGCTCTCTTCTGTGCTGGGGGGACTGGCCCTGGGCCTTCTCTCCCTGCCTGTTCCTGGGAGGGTCAGGCCAACTTGGCACAAGAGCCCTTCTTGGTCAAGGGGCCTTCTCTGTTTTGTGCAGGAGGGGTCCTGTCTCTGTCTCTGTTTTCTGACATACACCCCCTGAAGACAGTCTTGGGGTCACGGTTCCCTTGGTGTCCCGGACTGAGAAACATGTCCTGCGGCCTCTGCCAGACGTCGGTGGGGTCCGGTTACCTCTCCCGCCACCTGTGGAGCGATCACCGTTACACTTTTGACCGCACATTTCCATTCTGGAACTAGGACCATGTCCATGCCCATGTCTTTTTTTAGATTTCATTTTGCTGAGTTGTGCTTTTCAGTGAATTTGTTCATGTCTTTAAACTTATTGGCATGAAGTCACTCATAATATTTTCTTGTTACTCATCTGATTTTTGAAGGATCAGCAGTGCTAGTCTTTGTCTCCTTTGTGATATTGGCAGTCTGGCCTCACTGCGCACATGCACGCCCACACATCCACTCACACACTCCTCATACCCACACACACCCATACACCCACACACCCACCCCTTACCTACCCACTCACACATCTCTTACACACACACACACTCACACACAACCACTCATACCCACGTACTCACCCACCCATGCACCCACACACCCCTTACCCACCTACCCACCCACCCACCCACCCTTACACCACTCACATCCATACACTCACACCCACCCTTCACCCACCCACACATACTCACACCTACTGACACACTCACCCATACACCCATACACCCACCCCTTACCCACATGCCCACACACTTACACTACTCACACCCATACAAACACCCACCCACTCACACACCTCTTACCCACCCCCACACACCTGTACACACTCACTTCTTACACAAACACACACACCTCTTACTCCCCCACATACTCACACACCTCTTCCCCACACAAACACACATCCACACACCACTCATACCTACACTCACCACACAAATGCACACCACACTCACATCCACCTACTCACCTCTCCCCATCCCCACCAGTTTTATTACTAGTCTTTAAAAGGGTGATTTGTTTCACTGACCCTTCCCCTGCCCATTTTCTGTTTCGCTAATTCCTCTTTTTATCCTGCCGCTTCTGTCTTTGGAGTCCATCTGCGTTTCCCGCCTTGGGTACTGAGGTGACAGGTTAGGTCAGGGGTTGGCACTGCTTCTCTGGAAAGGACAGGCAGGGTTTTGGGTGACCTGCCTGCTGGTGCAGGGCCGGCCACTGAGAACTGTGGTGACCAGTGAAGGGGTTTCCACGTGTGGCCGCTGGGCCCTCGTTTGCTGAGCCCTGGCCTCGCTCATTGATTTCTCTTCTTTCTGATAAGCTGTAGAGATCCACTTTCCCCTTTTCAAATTTTACTCTCAGGTTTCACTCTCACTCAGTTAAATTCTAATTTCCCTGGAAACATGTGAGTTCAGAAGTGTGTTGCTTAATTTCTCAAGCACGGGGCACTTTTCAGGTGGGGCTCCTGGGTGATTTCTGCCTAACTGTGTGGTCAGCGTGACGAAGCCCGGGGCAGCCTGTGGACGCCTGCGAGCTTCCGGCGTGCGTGTGCCCTTCCGGCGTCCCTGCCGCTGCTGCTCTCGGCCTGTGTGTGAAGCTGTGTTAAGTGCGCGACCACAGGCACGACGGCATCCCCTTCGTTAGTAGACTCAGTGTGAGAGGCCACTTTCTGTTCCTAGTCATGCTTTTCTTGATACTGGAAACTCAGGTTCTCTGAGCTTCGTGTCTGAACAGTGGCTCTTTCCCCATTCCTTTTTTGAACCCTGGCGTGAGCATGTTTGGTGGACAGTGCGTGCGGCTGGATCTTTTCTCGGACAAATTCCAGTCTGGCAGTTTCTGATTCTCGTTGGATTATTTATCCCGTTTATGTTGAATGTGGTGATTGGTCGGATTGTGATCTTGCAGTCTATTCCCATCTGCCCCTCTGGTCTCTTTATCTCGCTTCCAGGGTTACATCATCTTTTCACCGGCTTCTCAGCTAGGTAACCCTCTTCATCCCGTCCTGTCGGGGAGCACTAAGGGCATGGTCTAGATTCAGATGTGGAGCCTGAGAACCAGGCAGCAGCTGACTTCTGTGTTCCTTCCAGCCCTGGGCAGTACCGTTGTCACCGACTGGCATCTCCTTAGTTCGGAGACCCCGTAAGCTGCTCCTGTCTCTGGTTCACCCTGTGGGCCCCGGGCTGTGGGGCAGGCTCTCCAGCGTGGCCCCCAGGGCTCACTCCGACGCTGTCTGCTGTTGTTATGAGGCCCCCCCGCATTGCCACCTCTGCTGTGTCCCACCCTGCCTTCTTGTCGGTTGACCATGAGGGAACTTGGCAAAAGGGGTGGGGACTCCATGAGCCTTCATCCCGGTGTCCTCGAGCTTCTTGAAGCCCTTGCACGTTTCTTAGGGGTTTCCTCGTATCTCCCTTATCGACTTACTGTGCCTTGATAAGGATCGAAGAATACAATTCCGTTGTAAGGGTAAAGCAAGGAGGGTTGCCACAAAGCCACCGAGATGTTTGTGAAACACGAAGATCAGACTGGGACTCTGTGTGACCCACCATCGTCCGGTTGTCCCTGTGCCTGGCCTCGCAGCCCTGACCACTGCCACCGCCACATGGGACAGCACGTGACCTGCCAGCCACCCCCCTGCCCTCCTTTCCCAGCCTCTGAGTTGAGGAACTAGAGGAAGCCTGAGGGGCTGCAGGAGGGTGGGGTGAGGTGCTCCCAGGACAGCTGTCGCAGCTTTCCGACTGCCCTGGTCTGGGGAGAAGAAACAGTCCTTGTGGGCAGGTTTCCCGCCCCTTTCTCACCAGGGTAGTTTTCCATTCCTTAAACCCCTTCCTAACAAGCCCTGTGTCAGTCATCCTGCCAGGCAGTTTATGGAGACACCTCCTTTGGAATTCCTCCGACAGACTGCTGCTGTGACCCCTGAGCTGGCCTTTCTCCCTGGAATCTCACAGGTTCAGCAGATCGCTTCTGAAGCCACTGTTTTTTTTGGGGGGGTGGGGGGTGGGCGCGGGTTCTCAAGGCACCCAGGGCAGATGTGTTGCTAGGGGAGCTTGTTTGCAGCACGTGTGAGGTGGGGCCTTCCAAGCAGTGCTTTAAAAGGCCCAGAGCAGAAAGCAGGGCGGGTGGGGGCACGTGGCAGGACTGACGTGCCCTCACTGACGGACAGTGACGGCGTAGGGCAGCCTGCGTGCGCATCAACCGAACCACCTCGGGGCTCCGGGGGCAGGTCAGTCACGAGCAAAGCACTCTTCCTGGGCAGGGTTTGTCACTCAGCCGGCCTCCCCTGCGCCGCCCCAGCCATCGCCGGCACCCCCCACCAGCCCCTTCCCCGCCCGGGAGCCATGGCAGAGGCCCTTTTCCTGTGGCTGAGGAGTGGGGTGGCGGGGTGCTCTTGGTTTTTGTCACAGCTACGTCCCTGCAAGGTGGCCGGGCAGGGATGCAGTGGCGACAAAACCATTGCACGCTCCTGAGGCTGCGTCAAAACCATAACTGCTGCTATGAGTCTCCCACATGGTCACCTCTGCTGGGTCCCCTGTCGCTGAATGATTGTCCTGTCCCAGCCTCAGCTCTGCGTCTTCACGCCGTCCTCCTGGCCCTGTGCGCTGGCCCTCCCCGCCATCCTGCCTCTGCCCTGTTCTGCCCCCTCTGTCTCCTCAGCCCCACGGCCAGGCCATGTCTTGCTTCTCCTGCACTCACCCTGCTTGGGTTCAGAGTCACATTCGGCTCCGCTTGTCTGTGCCGTTCGATTTCAGCTGCCTGTGGCGGGTGGGCGGGCCCTCGCTGGCCACCTGGCCATCTGCTGCTGACCACGGTCTATGCTCTGCAGCTTGTCCTGCTGGAAGCATCTGCCAGCTCGGCTCCAAGCCCCATCCTTGGATTCCCGGAGACAGAACTGTGGGAGCTGGGACCCACCAGTGCAAGGCGGCGGCCTGTCCTAGGGGACCGTCCACGCACTACTCCTCACTCTGCATTCTGACCTGCTGGCAGAGAAGAGCTGCTCCCTCGACACATCTTTAGGGGAGCAGACAGCCTCTTCCCGCGTGGCTGCTGGGCTTGAACTCCTGACCTGACTGTCAGTATCCTGGCAGGGAAGGACAATGCACTCATCTTCTGCTAACAGTGCACGCTGGAAAGGGGCAGAAGGGGCCCATCACGGGTAGGACACTAGAGAGCTGGAGAAGCAAGGCTGCCCTCGGGGGCCTGGTGCGCACCCCCCCCCCCCCCCCCCC
>PVJH01009753.1:54754-66055 GCA_004026705.1 Nesogale talazaci | reverse complement strand
AAAACTCTTAAGTTTAAAGTGCACAGTTTTTGGAACCCCTCTATCCAATCTGAAGCCGCCTGGAGAGCTCGGGAGCAGCCCTCCTGGTGAATGCAGGACTCTCACAGCCAGCCTCCCTGCTGCTGGAGCCTGGGACGGATGCAGATCTGCCCGCCAGGCCCAGCCTCCCGCCTGCTGGTGGGCCGCAGACAGTGCTGCAGACTGCCTCTGGGCGGGGGCAGCCACCCAGTTCCCAGTCGTTCCCTGGACTGTGCACCCAGGTCCCTGGACTGGCTGAGTGCCCCATCAGTCCTGATCCACTTCCGTGACACTGCCTGAGGGGTCACCACAGGCTCTGGAGGTGGGGCACGGAGTGGAGCAGGCTCCCCTGGGGATCAGTGCCTGCAGGCAGGCACGTCTTACTGGCTTGCAGGGTGAAGGCTGCCCGGCCAGCCGCTCCTTCCTGTGCTTGGAGCAGACCCTTTTCCTGAGGCCCCTTCATTTTGGCTTTTTCTTCCCTCTCGTTTGTGGAAAAACACGTCTTTTAAAATATTCTGCTGACTGTTCCAACCCGGGGAAGGAAAAGTTCTTAGGATGAAATTGGGTCATTTGCATGGGATTGCAGAACATTATCTGTATTTGTCTTTGATTTGACAAATTGAAATATTAAAATATATGGGTGAAGATTCGCTCTCAAGATCTTCAAAAGGATTTTATTTGGAGAAGAAAGGACATCTTTTGATGACTTCTGTGGTTTTGAGGCTCAGATAACAGTGACCTGCGTTCCCTTTGCACTTGCTTGAATTGCTGGCTGCCTTCTCTTCTGGGCAGGAAAGCCCCCCTCCACCTTCTGTGAGACCCTGGCCCTCTCCCCTCGTGTGACAGCTGCTGGAAGGTGTGAATTCCTGCCTTGCTCTTCTCTGAGCAAAGTCTTTCAGTGATAGCTCAAGGTAGTGTCTCTTTTCATGCCTCTTTCACTCGCACAGTTGTGGGGAAATGAGCAAGCATGGTTTTTCTGAAATCTTAAGGCGCACACGACTTCACATTTCAGAGTTGAAGGCCGTTTGTACCACGCCTGGCTCAGACTCTGTCCCGGCGCCTGATACAGGTTAGGCCCGCGGGTGGGAGGGCAGACCCTCCTGCCCAGTGGTCTCTGGCTAGTGTCTGCAGTTGCCCTGTCGAGGCTGGTCCGGGCTTCCGTGGGGTCGGCAGCAGTCGGAGGTGGCTTGGCGCAGTGGGTTTGGCTTTGGGGCCCTCTCAGCCTTCTGGACGGCGCAGCTTGCCTTAGCTCTCCTGGAGCGTCCCTCCTCCAGGAACGGCCCACTGCCTGAGAAGTGCCCTTCCACGCCCGCAGGCGCTCCTTTGACTTGACCGTGTGGCCGGGTCTGAGTGCTCAGCGCTGCCGGCAGTCGCTCTCCATTCCGCTTGCCGGGCGCGCTGCTCCTGGCTCTGAGCGACCGAGAGCCAGTGAGAGTGAGCGAGCGAGCGAGTGTGTGAGCATGACCGGCAGGGGCTCTCTCCCCTGGTCCCTGTGGGCAGACTCTGAGGCAGCTTCTTGGTGTTGGCACTCAGGTTGGGGACCCCGGTGGAGTTAGGGGTGCAGAGGGCCCAAGCAGCTCCAAGTGGAGCCCTGCTGTTTGGCTTTGCCCCATGACAGCTCCACAGAGCACCCAGCCTTGGAAGGTTGCGCAGCTGTACTGTTGGCTGGCTACCCGTGATTTAGTTTGGGGCGCGTTCCCCCCCCCCAGCAGTGGTGGATTCCTTGCAGACAGGTGCACAGAGGCTGTGATGCGGGGAGACGAGAGGCTGGTCTGTGTTCTTGCCGCCACCTTCACCGTCCGTGGGCTCCACTGTCTGGACCCCGGTGCTGTGGACAAGGTGGGGAGGGCTTGTTCAGGTGGTGGATGGGTGCCGCCCACCTGACTCGCACATCTGGCCTCCCAGGCTGTGCTGGGAAGAGGGGCTCCGAGCAGCGGGGCTCGTAAGTGGCAGCGCCATCGGAGTCTCACTTTCATCTCCCTCTTGTCATTGTCCTTAGAAGTTTCAATCGCTCAGTGATTTTCGGTTAAAATGTCAGTGCCAGTTTCTCCCCAGTCTTGGTGAAGACCGAGCTGCCGCTGGCCCCGCTCTGAGGGCCCCTCGCTTCAGGCTGGGAGTTGCGCTGTCCCCTCCGCGGGAGGAGCTCACCCTGCTGCTGTTGCGGCCCTTCACGGAAGGCTGAGCCCGGAGGGCCTGCTCTTGCTGTTGCTTGAAGGGTCTCAGGAGAGCAATGTGACCATGAGAATGTGCCCCTTGGACCTCTCCCTCGAGCCAGAGGGCTGGCTGGGCAAAGGGACGTCCGCTGCCACCAGTGCCCTCTCGCTGTTTCCCCCCTCAGTGCTAGAGAGCCCCCTGGACTGCGAGCTGCAAGGTCAGCGGCTGAAACCTATCCACGGGGAGGAGGAGGCTGACTGTCCTGTAAAGAGGGACCGTGTCGGAAATGCACAGGAGCGTTGGACCTGTCCTCCAGGGTCACTGAGTGCAGACTGACCCTTCCAGGGTCACTGAGTGGACTCACTCACTCCGGCAGTGAGGGGTGGGGTCTGTTGGCGAGGCTTCTCGGCCCTCAGGCATCAGGCACCATTCTTCCCTGGGCAGCAGTCCTGGAGCGAGTGCGGGCGCATGCAGTCCTTGGTTGTGGTTTTTTTTTTTAGGCATCACTGCCCTCTGGTAGGAGTGGGAGGCCCAGCCTTGCTGCTGCTGGATTTGAACCGCCAAGCCTGTCAGCCGCAGTCCCACACTCAACCACTACGCTACCGGGGCTCAGCCCCTTGGTTGTGGTTTTTATATCTCGAAGTATCTTTAATATTTTTCTCTCCAGAACCCAATAAGAGGAGGAATGTTGACCACTGAGCCACTTTTTATTAAACACGTTGCTGCCTGCTGTCCCTCTCCTGCACTGCCCACTCGGCTGTCCTGTCTGCCCCTCACTGCACATGTCCAGGCAACACTCAGAGGACAGCTGTGGGTTGTGGAGTCGGAAGCACGTGGAGTTGGCGTTGGGGGCGGGAAGATGGGTGTCAGCCAGAATCTGCGTGGGTCTGGGTCCCTCTCCTTGCACCTAGGCCCTGGAGACACCCAGTGTGGTGACAGTGGGAGATGGGGCAGTGTGATGGGCGTGTCTTCCGATTAGGTCTCTGAGGGACCGGTGGTCCCTTGGTGGTGGAATTCTCATGGCTGCTAATCTCTGCCTGAAAAGAACATGAGTTTGGAGATTTTTTTTTTTTGAACTCACGTAAAGACTTAGTCTGTATTATTTATCACTTAGAGAAGCGGATCTTGAGAAATACAGAGCTTAATAGACTCTTAGAATCTCTGAGATCGTTCTAAGAGGTTTGAGTTTCTCTGTGCTGAGTCAGATACTAACGAACTCTTCCATTTCAGGAACCCAGCGACAATGGACCTCTCTTCACTGAATTAAAGTTCTACCAGCGAGCTGCAAAACCTGAGCAAAGTAAGAGCCTCGGCGCCCCGTAACCTCACCGCTGCGGGAGGAGAGCAGGCCTGCAGGTGTGACTGCACTGCGGCCAGCTCTGGGGAGGGCGTTCGTGTGCGGGCTCTCTGCGTGCCTGTTGGGCCGCGAGTCCTGCGCTGCTGCAGAGGGTTACATGCGGTGGGGACTTTAGGAAATTGTTGAGAGCTCTCCCCCATGCTCCAGGGACTCTGAAATCTGGAGAACGTGACCTGGGGAACATGTGGCCATCCGTGTCTCAGTAGACAGCAAGACTTCTGCCAGTTGCTCTGCGCTCTCTTGTTTGTCCCCCCCCCCCCCCCCCCCCAATCTCCTCCCTCATAGAATCCACAAGCTTGGCAGCCTCTCAGCTCCGAGCTCTGGGGGTCCTGACTGAGCCCCTTCAGCTGGGAGAGAAGCGGCAGCCTTGGCCAGGAGGAGGCATTGGACTCGGCAGATAGAGACGGCGGCTGCCCTGGTTTTGAAGTTTTTGTCCGAATGCCTTTGAGATGGTTTCATTTTAAAAGCAGTGCTGAGTTAAGAGCAGATAACTGGAGTTTGGGGCGGGAAAAGCGCTTTGCTTGAGGAGACTTTCACTGACTGTAAGGCAGCTCTTGCTTGTAGTGTCTTGGAGATGATCCAGCCCAGAGCCCAGAGTCACACCCCTTGCTTTTTGCTTCTAGTTCAGAAGTGGATCTGCGCCCGGAAGCTGCAGTACCTGGGCGTCCCTAAGTATTGGGGCTCCGGCCTCCACGATAAAAATGGACAAAGGTACCACCCGCACGTTGTGCCCGTCTCTGCTGGCACGACCCTGGGCTTGGGCGGGCACACGTGGGCTAGCCGGGCTCTGCCACCGCATGCACATGGCCTCCTGTGAGCTGGGTCCTGCCCCAGGACACTCAGAGCCCCACCAGCTGCCCAGCGGAGGCAGGACCTCGCGTGCCTGCCTCCTTCCCTGTAGAAGCAGCTGGGCAGGCAGGCAGCCCTGTGGGGAGAGTGCTGTGGCTTGGTTCTGTGTGATTTCACCTTTCTGTGTTTGGAAGCTCAGACAGTCTGAAGCAGTGAAGCCACAGCCAAACCTTGCTTTGTGGGACTGTCCACTAGGAGAGAACGGGGCCCTCTGGGGTGTGGGGGCCCTATGTAACGACTGATGGGGATTCCAGGGCAAGGCTGGAGCGCAGACTTCAGGCCTGACTGAGACCATGTGTGCAGAGCTCTGGCACTGGGCACCTGTGGGCCGGGGACTTCCGTAGCATTGGGCTGGGGTGAGCTGTGCGCAGGCTTCCGTGACAAGTACTTCTCCATCTTAAGCAGAAATCAAAGCCTAGTTCCCTGCCCCTTTCACTTCCTCATCTCAGCGTTGCTTTCTCTCCCCTGCTATGTGGAGCCCTGGGGGTGTTGTGGGATAGAGGTTGACCTGCTAACCAGAAGGTCGGTGGTTCAAATCCACTGGCCGCTCCTTGGGAGTAAGATGAGGCTGGCTGCTCCCATAAGGCTTTATGGCCTGAGAAGATGCATGATGGAAGGAGGCTTTGGGTTTGGCTGGCTGGGCATGGCTTCGGGGGGCAGTGCCACCTTCTTGCTCCAAATAGGCCCAGCACCAGTAGAAGAAAATTATGTTGCTTCCTGTGGGTTTCATTTTACCTGCCTAGAAGTCCCCTGGTGGTGGTGGTGGCAGCAGCGGCTGTGGCACATCCTACACCCATCCCCGTTGGGGGTGTGGTCAAGTGGAGGAGGGCGGGGCACCAGAGCCCCACCTTGCCTCTGTCTGCAGGGGCCATGGCCTTGGGGGACGCAGCCAGCACTGCAGACTTGGAGCTTTGTTCCTGGGACCCTGTGGCTCTCAGGACGTGGATGGGGCGGTGTCCATCGCTCTGCTGGGGCCCCTTCTAGAGGGTTGTGCGCCTCTTAAAGGCAAGGATTTCTGTGCCGGATGCTTGACATCAGTCCTGTGCCACCGCAACTGTGTGTGTGACTTTGGGGGTTCTGCAGACCCTTTTCCTCCTTTTCCTACTCTGTGAAATGAGCCAACATCTACCTACCTAACAAACTAACCAGTCAACTAGCCAATTAGCCAACCAACCAGCCAGCCAGCCAATGACCGACCGACCAATCACCCAACCAACCAGCTAGAAAATTAACCAGCCCACCTCTGCTTGACTTCAACTTGACTTCAGAAAGTCAGTGCTGACTAGGACTTCTCCATGGGGCTTCAGACTGCCAGCCTCTCCACAGCCCCGCACCTGCACATGCATGCACGCGGCGCGCGCGCGCGCGCACACACACACACACACACACACTCAGTAAAGAGGAGAGGGCATGGAACATGTGCTCTCAAAGGGGGCCATTCCTGGAGCGACTGGAAGTCCTGGTTCGAGGTCACTGAAGAGAAGGGATTGCATCTCAAGTGGTGGGGGGGGGGGCTTGGCCTGGGTCTACAAGGACGAGAGGTGAGGAGAGGTCAACTCCGAGGTGGACTGAGTCAGATTAGGAAGACCCTGCCTGACCACAGGCTGTGAGCACATGATCCTGAGCAGGAAGAGTCAGAATCCTTGTAGGTGGACCGATGAGCCACACATGGTGTCGGGCAGTTCATTCTCCCAGCAGTCCACAGCCAGGGAGCCTGCGTCGGGCAGAGCAGCTGCAGAACACTTCTGTCGGAGCTGAGCACAGCGATCTCCGAAGGCCATCACACACCTGGTCCCAGCCCCAGGGCCCCAGTGGCCACCTGTGCACGTGAGAGCTGGGCAGAGAATAGGGAAGACCGAAGGCCTGGTGCGTCGGAACTCTGGTTTGGGCAGAGAACGCTGGGTGTATTTTGAGAAGCACCAGCAGAGTGCCCCTCAGAAGGGAGGCTGGGAGCCTGTGGCTGGATTGCTTTGATGATTCACTGGGAAAGACTGGCCCTGGGAAAGGGGCATGGTGGGTTGAGGGTCGACGCAGTAGTCACAAGGGAAACTCCACTGGTTGTTGAACCTCTCTGGCTCCAGCTGCCCTGGGGACCAGAAGAGCTGCCCGCCAGGGTCCCTGAGGCCACACGTCCTCATGAGGCAGACGTCAGGACAAGGAGGGCGCTCGCGCCGTGTGCAGACCGGCCTGCCGATGGCTGTGAAGATGGCGCCCCCGCCAGGAGCTGGTGCTGGCTGGCAGCCGCTCTCCATGGAAGGTGGTCGCGATCTGCTTGCCCTCACCTCAGCAAGGAGCAGGTGGCCCTAGGTGGGGCCCTGTCCTCTCTGGAGTAACCCACGGAGGTGATGGAGGGAGGGTGGGGCTGGGCTGCACACCGGAGAGCCCAAGCAGAAGGGGCTTGGGGCCAAGAGCTGCAGGGGTCCTGGGAGCAGGAAGATGGCGGGTCCATGTGTGGCTGAGGAACTGTCCCTCCCCCAGGGTGTGGGCACAGCAGGCCAGCTCAGAGATGGCCACCTCCCACCTGGGGCCCGAGGCCAGGTGGTGCAGTCTCAACCAAGTCTCCTGGGAAACCTTCCCTCGCCCACTCCATGACTGGTTTCCTCCCCAATCCCAAAGACGGGAAAGGAGGGTGACGTGTCCTCTTGGGGATACCAGCACTGCCTTTCTAATGGGTGTGGGAGCCGGCTGGAGAGCGGGGACTCAGGGAGGGATCTGTGCAGAGGCAGTATCTGCGCCTCTGGACATTGGTGACCAGTGGAAGTGCCGGGAAGCTTACCTTGAACAGGAGTTGTCGTCTGAAGATAAAGTCTGCGGTCAGAGCCACATGTTGTTGAGATGACTGGCAGATTTGTGTTCTCAGTGGCCCCTAGCTGCCCTCCTCCTGGTGATCCCACCTACGGGGCTGTCCTGGGGGCTGTCCTGCGTACAGCAGAGGCAGTTGTTCTGGCAAAGCTCAATCAGACTTGGGCACGTGAGCCAGCAGTCTGGGGTCTGGCTTGCCGATTTTGGGTTCATCGGCCTGGCAGGCAGGAGAGTCAGGAAGCCTCCAGTCTGATGCTGTCCTGGGAATTCAGATCACTGCTGGTTTCCTTGAAATAAACCAATCCATCAATCACTAGGTCTCTCTCCGTCCCCACCCCTCCCCGTGCATGTGTATGTGAGCACACTGGTGTTCTTTGTCAGAGGTCCCAGCCTCTGAAGGGATGTTAGCAGGTGCTGGAGCATCTTAGACAACGAATAGCACAGTCTTTCCTCTGACCTCGAGGGGTTTCAGTAGCAGTTCTGTGTCCAGGCCCAGATGTGTCACAGGGAGCAGTCAGCGTGACATTGTCCAGGCATTTTGCTTGGTATTATTTCCATCTGGGCATGGCTGTGCTCAAAATTGCAACCTTGTCTCAGTTCGTCACCCTGCACGCTCTGGTCACTGTGTTGCGATGGAGTTCAGAGCAGCAGAACGGTCCTGTGGTGGTTCATGGGGTGGAAGGTGGGCCGTGGTGGGGGGTGGTAGCACCTTGGGAATGAGTCCCTGTGGAGTCTGGCCTTCTCACTGATGGATGGTCATCACGCGGTCCCCAGGGTCACAGTGACACCTTCCACAGGTCACCTCGAAGCTCTCAGAAACGAGGGTTGTGGCTCTCCCTCACTTGCTAGTGACCCTGAAGTTCACACTCCTAGGGGGTGGTGAGAGGTGGGGCTGCCTGCTGCTTAGTGGTGGCTGTGGGATAAGCCACTTTGACTTTAGTCCTCCCACAGCGCATACTGCCCTGGAGTGGGTGCTGGCTCCGGGCCACCCTGCAGGGCAGGGCTGGACTGCCCCTGTGAACTCTCTAGGAGCAGACAGCCTCATCTTTCTCCCCAGAGCAGCTGGTGGGTTTGAACTTCACCACCTGGGCTCCTAGGAAGAAGCTTCACTAGGGAGCCCCGTCCCACTGCCCTGGAGCCATGGCACAGGCCAGAGGAGAGCTGCCCCCAGGGTTTCGGAGGCTGACACTTCCCCCTCCTCCCCCCAGGGAGCAGACAGCCTCACCCTGTGGGTTTGAACTACAACTCCCTCTGAAGGCTCTCGGCCTGCTCAGGGCCCTTATCGTGTGCCCCAGTTACAGGTTCATGGTCATGGATCGCTTCGGGAGTGACCTTCAGAAGATCTACGAGGCCAGTGCCAAGAGGTTTTCCCGGAAAACTGTCCTGCAGCTGAGCTTGAAAATTGTAGGTGTGCCCCCACCCCCCCTCCCTCTCCTTTCTTCCCACCTGCCCTCCTGTGGGGTTGGCGGGTTTGCCAGGTGGTTCCTGAGGTGACCGGCCGGTCGGTCCTCTGCTGGTGGCTGTGGGTACTGCACTCACGGCTCGGTCCTCTCCTAGCTGGACATCCTGGAGTACATCCACGAGCACGAGTATGCCCACGGGGACATCAAGGCCGCCAACCTCCTGCTGAGCCGCACGCATCCTGACCAGGTAGGCCCTCTCACAGACCC
Organism: Nesogale talazaci; assembly: GCA_004026705.1. Lineage (NCBI taxonomy): Eukaryota > Metazoa > Chordata > Mammalia > Afrosoricida > Tenrecidae > Nesogale > Nesogale talazaci. The sequence goes on along the minus strand of PVJH01009753.1, from coordinate 57,205 downwards.
TGCTCAGAAGTCCGCAGCCCATGGCCAAGTCCGGCCTTGGGACACTGCCCCGCCCTGCCACAGCAGTCCTGAGGAGCCAGCAGCGGCTCTGATGCAGGGCTGGCACCCAGTCCCTGCAGCGGGCTCTTGTACCTGAGGAGCACTCGGTCACACCCTGTCACACCCAGGGGAGGTGCTGGCGACGCACAGTGAGTGAATCAGTGAATTCCCAAGCGCTTTGGAGCCGCAGCCTGGAGTGACCCTGGGCTCTCCCCGGTGCGTGGCACTGGTCCGCCTGCTCGTCACGGTCGCATTTGCTGTCTTCAGGACGTCCCCCGAGTGTCGGTCTTTCCCATGCTGACTGTCCCCAGCAGTGGGGTTGCAGAGGCGCCCTCAGGACTTGGGATGTGAACGTGCCGCTCGCCCCCTTCCCGCCCTGTGTTTGGGTTGGTGTCGTTGGAGCCGAGAGTCCCGCACAAGTCTGTCTGCTCCCTGGATTTTGGTGGCATGAGAGCCTCGGGGCGCCCGGCCACAAGGCTGAGTCATGTTGCCGTTGTGGGGCCACTGTCCTTTCCCCTCCTGCCAGCTCTCACTTCCTCCCGATGTCCCACCCGGTGTTCTACCTGTGCCGGGCCCTTCCGTTTGGGGTGATTGTTTGCTGAGTCCTGTGCTTCACTCACTCTTCTGAGCCACCGGAACGTCCTCCCGTGGATGGCCCCCGGCTGTGTCTCCCAGGTTACACGTCCGTCCTCCCCGTCCCGGCCTCGGGCAACGAGGGCAGGGACCTCTGAGCGTGACAGGAGGAGGATGCTGCCTGTGACCTGTAAGGCCGCACCCTGCTTGATGTAGATGTTTCTAGGTTCACACGGCACACGTGCACGTGCAGCGCACCAGGAGCACCAGACATGCAGCACAACTCACTGTGCAGGCGCAGCTCAGCGAATGGGCTGGGGTTGTCTTTCTGGCCCGGGTGCTGGAGCTCAATGCGGTCCCAGGTTTTACTTGAGTCTGAGTGCAATACAAACCTACCAGCTTTGTGTGCCCACCAGCGTGTGTGTGACACACGCACGCACGCACACACACACACACACACACACACACAGATACACACAGAGTTTAATTCAAACTGAAAATCCCAGACTTCAGACTCACTGCCATGGGATGAGCGCGGACTCACAGTAACCCTCGGGGTGTCTGAGATTCGCTCTTTGCTGCAGGAGCAGAAAGCCCAGTCCTCCCTTGGGCCTGCTGGTGTTTTCACCCTGCCGACCGTTCGGCTTGACGCCTAATGCTTAACCATCACCACCAGGGCTCCTTCTGCTCATTAAGACCAGGGCCTTGTCTAAGAGCGCTCGAGAGCACCCCTCTCACCTGTAAAGCCCTCGTGAGGGACACGGAGCCGCCATGCGCCGCCCCCCCCCCCCGCCCCCAGGCCCGCCCGCCCGCCCGCATCCGCCCGGGGTGCTTCCCTGAGGGACAGGCCTGCGCGGGGAGGGGTGAGAACCAGGGCAAGACTTGCTGCGAGCATGGCATGCCGCTCTCTGCAGATGAGGCCGGGAGCTGGAGGCCTGTGTTCCGGGCTAGCGGCTGGGCCCTTCACAGTTCCTCTAAAAGGAAGAGCGGGTCAGAGCCGAGGTGCTGCTGCCGCTCTTTCCCGTGGGCTCTGGCTTGCTCTGTGGGCTGTGGGCTGCCTGTCCCGGCCCCCTGGGGAGGGGGGCGAGGGCCGTGGTCTGGCGTTGACGGGGCTGGGCCTTTGCAGGTGTACTTGGTGGATTACGGCCTTGCCTATCGCTACTGCCCAGAAGGGCTCCATAAGGAGTACAAGGAGGATCCCAAGAGGCGCCATGACGGCACCATGGAGTTCACCAGCATCGACGCCCACAACGGCGTGGGTAGGTCTCGCGCGGGCCGGGCGGACCGCTGCTTGCCCGCTTCTCACGACTTTCTGCCCCTCTCAGCGGCCAGCTGGGATGGACTGACTGGACTGGGGCCCACCAGGGGGGGCAGAGCAGGGAAAGAAGGCCGCCTCCTGGGTGGGCTGCCCTTTCCTCTCTGGGCGTAGAGAGCGCACTTTCCAGTGCCTCCCCCACTGCACCAGCCGGGCCCTCGAGTGGAGGCGTTGGCTCCTCCAGTTCTGTGTCTCGCCCCCCGTTCCGGCAGGCGGGTTCAGCAACAATGGTCAGTTGTTTCCTTCCAGCCCACCGGCTATCCATGCTACAGTAAGCAGGCTCTTCCCCGACCCCCCTGGGTGAGGAGCCCTGGGGGTGCAGTGGGTTCCACAAGGGCCGTGACCTGCCTGGTCTTTAGAGACCCAGGACAGGGCAGTGAGTGGGTGTCGCTCAGTAGTTCTCCTAGATGGTGGTTGCAGTGTGGAGACCTCACTCCCACCAGTTGGAGTTTTAAAGTCAGGTGCTAGCTGGGGGTTCCCGGTCCCGGTTCAACATGTCCCCAAAGTACAGTCAGAACTGTGGG